>CM028369.1:19664504-19967004 GCA_016624345.1 Platycodon grandiflorus
CCCTACGATGAAAAACCCTAGATTGAATTATGATGCCAAGAAGAACATCATGTTGGTAATCAAGCTAGTGACCTGATCCATCATCTACTTTTGATCACCATCAATCTCCGGTTGCATGCTACTGCAAATTCATTTTCTTGGACCACCGCGGAGGAATTCTCCTCTTCGTCCACCCACAACAGTTCCTATATATATCAGTATTCATATGAACCACCAATCTATGTGGACGACTTGCATGTGCTCAAGATTGAAAGATGTTGGAACTTAATCCATAGATCAAAATTTAATTAGATTAATAAATACAAAATAATTAGAAGATTTTATTATACAAAATTGTTTCAAATACAATTACCTTCATACGTTGTAAAATAGTATACGATGATTTTTAGATACACCACAAACAATAAGTTTCGGCTTGGTTTGAGGCTCGAACTAAGTCGCTTTCTTTAAAACGGTTCGGGCCCCTATTGGGTAGATATCAATTGCAGTAGGCCTAAGGCCGCTTTCAGAATACAACAACACAATCACCAAGTGTTTTCACTTCTTTTGGTCTACACAACCTCAAGAAGCCGTAGCTTGACACACAATTTGCTTTGCCTAGACTCTTAGAGAAACATAGGGGGAGAGAGAGAGAGGTTTTCAGATGATGAGAAAAAAGTGTTCAAAGCTTTTGGAGAAGAGACTATTTATAGGTGTTGAGTCTTGGAGGTTACAAAAAAATGTTTTTAATTTAGAATTAAAATACATAATTAATTCTGAAATTAAGAGA
This sequence comes from Platycodon grandiflorus, assembly GCA_016624345.1. NCBI lineage: Eukaryota > Viridiplantae > Streptophyta > Magnoliopsida > Asterales > Campanulaceae > Platycodon > Platycodon grandiflorus. The sequence continues at coordinate 19,665,274 of CM028369.1, forward strand.
GAAAATTTATGTTCTGTTGCAACTCTAATGAACTTGGTGAAAACTACCATGTATTTGATAAATATGTTGGACTATATACACGGTTCGATTCAACAAATTTTCAAAAAACAAAATTGAAAAATGGTTAAATCTCGACTTGAAAACCAAATTTCAAAATGTGGGGGTTACAAACTAATTGTTGTATATAAAGGAGAGTGAGTCTAAGGCTTGCTCATTTACAAGGGCAATGTATAGGGAAAGTTTACAAAGCCTTATTAAGTTTTCTTTCTTTCCAATGTGAGGTGCACAACAACTACATAAATATATAATTTTTATTAAAATACTCATTTTAAAACAACAATCCTCCACTTATTTTAATAAATAAATAAAAAAGAACAAAATTAAAAGTTTAGACAAAACGAGAATCATATACATAATAAAGTTTAGACTCTCGTACTAGAGTCTAAGTCGAAAAGCCTTGAAACTTAGAATGCTTGCGGGCACTTAGAGTCATTTCACACACAAACCATTCAAAGTGTAAAATTTATAAATTTCATAAACCAACACGTTACGGCCTTGTGATTTATCCCAACTTTCGTGAGTGCTCTAGAGATTAAGCTCAATCTCATAGGAAGCGGCCCCACTTTCACACTCAGATAGGTGGTTCTATCAAGGATGCTCTTGTGGCTAATACATCCCACCCATAAAGGCTATAGAAACCATTAAGAAATCAAGTAAGACTTCAGAATCGCCACAAGATCACATGGACTTACACTCTAGAGATGGACATAATTGTTTGTAACTTTTATAGTGGATGTACCCATACAAACCACTCTATGATTCGTTTGGCCCTTTAACTTGGTTCTTGGGATCACTAGTCTCGGCCCCAGGTGGGGTATCTTCATAGGTGATTTTAATCATTTTCGGGCTTTAGTTCCATCCCTTCGATGTATGCCAAACCTTTGCCTCTAGCTAGATAATTTATTTTTTAATACTTTTAACGTAAAACAAAGGTTTGGAACTTGCACTTAATTATGCACTAAGCTTAAACAAGCATGTGATATTTTTCACCCATAATTTCTCTACACAGTTTAGTGTGTCAACAACATGCTTTCTCACTAGCCAAGACAAATCATATATGTCGTATAGTAAATTTTTTCACCACTTTCAAGATTCACAATTTTTGTGGTCCACATATCGCTTCCACCAATTAATTGCTAGTGATAAAAAAAAAAACCATAATTTTTTTCAAAAATATGTTTTGAGGCAACAAATTAATTATAGTTCCGTATCTCCAAGGCAACCAATCACAATGCTTCAATCATTTGAAGCAACACAATAACATGGCCAGTAATCTTGAATTACTAGCTAGGAACCATATATTATTCTCAATAACACCAAGTGGACACAACATAAAATTAGAAGACACTACTCATTCTAAATTTTAATCACTTAATTTCAAGTATAATTAAAATGTGCTCATAACATTAATTTAAACTAACTTTAACTAGTCAAAAAAGTTTTCATATTTCAATGCATATATATATTTTTTCATAAAATTAAAGTCTCTTGGTGTGTTATTAAATTCCCAATCATTTGGGATAAATATATATATACACAATGCAGCACTTTGTAATATATACAAATATCACATCAAAATTATCCCCAATCGATCCCTTCCTTGGAAGCTTTGCTTCACGTACAATTCAACCAATATAAAAAGTAAGGTCATCCAGCTATGCCAAAATAAACTACCACCACAACTATATAGATATTCCAAACGTATACATTAACATCTCCACAGATCATAAGCACTTAAAATACTCCATATAGTTTGCTGTTGTAAATTTTTGCCATCCATATCAATTTTCTCAACACATACCACAAAGTCAGCAAAGATGAAGTATTAGTATAATCACTACTACATGTTAACATAGAAACAGAAAGTAACACACACACAAACACACACAGTGAGGGATACCTCCGGAGACAGCATTACATTGATTAATTGAGGGCATCCAGAGCCGACTCAAAGGGGTTAAATGTGGACACAACGTTGCATTGTCTATCCTACACGTTAATTAAAAAGTCTATATCTTCTATATATATAAAAATCAACTTGTAGTGTACATGTTAAAAAATACAGATCTGAAAAAAAAAAATGATGAAATTAAACTAATAACATGCAAATTGTAAGTTAGTTTAACTAAGTCATACTATTAAATAGAACTATATTGATCGATCCGGAAAATATATTCAAAAAATATGTAGATTAGATATTTTTGGGTCATTTCATCATATCCGAATATATAATACCAAAAAATCCATCTATCAAGATAGGATATAAATTTTGAGACTGTTACATGTTTAAAAATGTAGATTTAAGAATTTATGAATTTTATTGATAAATGCTAAAAAATTCAGTTCTAAATATTTTTCCGTCTATCCTTCAAGTCGAAAAATCTAGACCTTATATATAAAATAATTATGAACTTAAGAAATAAAATTTATGCTAGAATATACATATATTCTACTAATCGTATATAAATCAATGTTAAATAGAGCTAAACATCATTAAAAGAACAAAACAAATATTAAAAAAAAAAAAAACTATGTACTTAAACCAACATTTCAGAAAGTTTCGCGGCAACAACGAACCTACCCCAGCAATTCTCCGGCGAGGCGGTGGTCTTGGCTTCAATCGCGAGACTTGCAATAGGTGGTCCACTTCCAAATTCAATTTTGAAGCCGTCACCTCCGGAGAGATCCTCACAATTCCGATTGACCCACGTTTGGTAGCGAAATTGGCAGTGATGAAAAGAGAACCCTAATCTGCGGCATTTACAAAAGAGTTAACCCTCTTCATCGGGAACATGACGTATACATTTCCCATAATGAGGTCTTCGTCGGCATTGAGGGCAGAGAATCTCTCTCCAATTTGGAGGGTTTTACCAGAGAGAAAGAGGTTTTCAGTGCACGGTAAAGAAATCAGCGCAAAAGAGGACTAAAAGATCAGCATGAGCGATCAGGTTTTTATAAATTTAGAATACGACGTCGTTTATCGCCGCAAGAGAGATATTTGAATAAAAACGCTATACTAAATATTTATTTATATTCTTTTTAAAAATTAAATTAATAATTTTGTCTATAATACTTGTTTTTATTAATATAATAATTTATAAAAAAGTTTACCTTTTTTATCATTACGTTTTAATTATTGGTTTAATACTTTTTTTAACTTTATATTTTCGTTATTGGTTTAATATTCATACATTGCAATTACCAAAAAATTAATTTTTTGTATTAATATAGATTAATGATGATTTCGTGCATCGCACAGGTGGATTACAAATCGTTAAGATCGATATTGACATGCGATAATGAAAAAGTCAGCAAATAACACAGCAAATGTTGTGTATAAGAATTTTTTTCAAAATATATAATAACAATAAAAAAATGGGTTTCTATTTAAGTAGTTGCGTTCAACATTATTTTTCTTTTTTTTTTTTAATTTTGTTTTTCCTCAATGTTTTGCTTGCCATAATGTGTTTCCGGCTAATAACTAGAAGAAGAAGTTCGCTCCGCCGCTTCTTCAATCTCTTCTCTTATATATATCTCTAATCTCTCTCTTTATTATGGTAAACAATAATCAGAGAGGGCACGGCTTCTTCATAAATATTTTCTAGTTCTTTCAGTAATTTCATCAAGCCATATTCAGTAGTGTTCTTCTTTGGTGGTTATTTCAACAGGATTGTAGACAGATACGATGGAGGAAGAGCATATTCTTGGTTCGGGGGTTCGATTTTACCTGAATGACGCAAAATGCCTTACTTACTTGATGTGCAAGATTGTGGGTGACCCACTGCCTTGTGACGGCGTCATTCTCGATTCCTGCGATCCCTACGATCAAACCCAACTCCCTAGTCTTTTCTTGGCCGCAGAAAACAATGATTTGTTCTTTTTTACCAAGTTGAGGAGGAAGGGTACTAAGGAAGGTAATTCCAAAAACGTTGATCGTACAGTCGGCAACAACAAGGGAACTTGGCTCGGCGATCAAAGTTGGGATGTTACTTATCGTGATTTTGGAGTGATTGGGACGGCCCATACCTTCAGTTACAAGGAAAATGGTTTCACCAACGATCGTCGTTTCTTTCTCATCACTGAATACCATCTTCCCTAAAATACTTCCCTCCTATACGACCCTCTCAAGCACCACGTTCTTTGTCGTCTACGCATTAACAATGGCAAGAAAAACCGCTGCTCTTCTCTTCAAGCCAGTCTATTTACGAAAAGAGCAAATCTTCTGATCAAGCTGCTTCATCATCCTCATTATCATCTAATTTTCACCATCAACTCGCGACTCCTGCTCATGCAAATTCAATTTCTTTAGCCACCCGAGCAGATTTTCCCTCTGCGTCTACCCCTGACAGTTCCTATATATATCAATATTCATGTGAACCACCAATCTCAGTTGCCTCATTAGCCATGGCAACTGAATTTCCAGTACAATCCCCTCCTGCTGCTGCTGCGGAAGAGAATACTTATGATTGTTTATTTCAAATTACCCAGCAGGACGTGGGTCAAGATCAAGAGTTTCAACCGGCTCCCCCTGCCGATGTGTTGCCTTATTACAGTGATCAAGTTGCAGACTTGGACAAGTTCTTGATGGGCGATCACGAGGATGACTCATTAGTCTTCACGAATCAAGAAATGGAGAAGATATTAATGGAAGACGACATGCTTGCTAATCAGTCTGCCACTCTGGGCGATCACAAGGATGACTCGTTAGTCTTCCCGAATGAAGAAATGGGGAAGATATTAATGGAAGACGACATGGTTGCTAATCAATCTACCACTCTGGGCGATCACGAGGATGACTCAATGAAGAAATGGAGAAAATATTAATGGAAGACGACATGGTTGCTAATCAATCTGCCACTCTGGGCGATCACGAGGATGACTCGTTAGTCTTCACGAATGAAGAAATAGAGAAGATATTAATGGAAGACGACATGCTTGCTAATCAATCTGCCACTCTGGGCGATCACGAGTATGACTCGTTAGTCTTCACGAATGAAGAAATGGAGAAGATATTAATGGAAGACAACATGGTTGCTAATCAATCTGCCACTCTAGGCGATCACGAGGATGACTCGTTAGTCTTCACGAATGAAGAAATGGAGAAGATATTAATGGAATACGACATGGTTGCTAATCAATCTGCCACTCTGGGCGATCACGAGGATGACTCGTTAGTCTTCACGAATGAAGAAATGGAGAAGATATTAATGGAAGACAACATGCGTGCTAATCAATCTGCCACTCTGGGCCGGCGATCACGAGGATGACTTGTTAGTCTTCACGAATGAAGAAATGGAGAAGATATTAGCAGAATACGACATGTTTGCTAATCAATCTGCCACTCCTTCAAATTCATTTTCTTGGACTGCCGTGTCGGAAATTTCCTCTTCATATATCCCTTTCAATTTCTATCAGTCATGCGAATTTCAAGTGCAACCTATTGCTGCTACTGTGAGTGACCATACAATCTCGCAGGACGCGGATCAAGATCAAGAGATTCAACCGGCTCCCTCTGTTGTCGTGTTCCCTTATTACACTGATCAAGGTTCAGACTTGGGCGAGTTCTTAATGGGCGATCACGAGGATGACTCGTTAGTCTTCACGAATGAAGAAATGGAGAAGATATTAATGGAAGACGACATGCTTGCTAATCAATCTGCCACTCAAGTGCAACCCATTGCTTCTGCTGCGGGTGACAATATGTATGATAGCGGATCAGATGACTCGCTCATGCTCACAAGTGAAGAACTGGAAATGATTCTAATGGTAGCTAGATGACATGCCTGCTGCTAATTGTTGTTCAAGTTCCTACTCTAGCTTTAGCACAGCAAGTCCTACTTGAATGGCCTAGCTAGTATAATTTTTTTTTTCGACCTTTGGATTGTTTGGTGTAAAGTTTATGGGGAGAGTTTTAATTGTAAAGGATTGTAGTTAATTCAATCTATTCAGATTTTTTTTTTTACAAATTCCTGTAAAATGCCGGCCTCTTATGATTGATGTTAAGTGCTTAAGGCTGTCTCATTCTTAGATGTCAAATCACATTTTTTTATTATGCTTACTTGTTTCTGTTGTATAATACTTCAACTTTGCAGTGCACGTTGGTAGGAATTCACGTTCCCTTGCTTAAGCAGAGTGATATGCTACAATTGAATGGCCTAGTTTATAGAGAAATTGCAAAAGGCCTTCTTTGCTTGTAAAGGATTATAGTATGTATTATATATGTTGAGAATGTAATATCTACTTTGTTCTTTTACATATTTGCTTGTAAAGGATTATATTATGTACTTTGTTCTTTTACGTTGGTAGGAATTCACGTTCCCTTACATATGTTGCTGGTGCTGGCGCTAATCAAAATCCGGAGCACCGTTGTCAAGAATTGATTTGAAGGCAAGAAACACTGTTACTTTTTGGGATTTTTCTTTAGTAAGTGTGACCTCAACTATTATCTTAGCAGTTGCTTTTTTGGGTACATTAGATTACTATATGATGGAAAAGAAGCTGTTGATTTGTTTCCTGAGGGCAAAATAAAGGACATGGGCAGGGGCGGCCTGGACCATGTCTAGGAGAGCGATCACCATGGCCCCCAAATTTAGGGGGCCAAATTTATATATACAACCTTTTATATGTAATACATAGGGCAAAATTCGGGTCGATCTCTTTTAGACAATTTGAATTCGCTAAAGTCCACGATAATTGTTTTAAATCGCTAAAGAATACTTTTTTTGCAAAATGTCATCTATGCCCTTAAAACACACGAAACTATGGACGTTGTGCATCGCAAAAACAATAAACGATGCATCGCAAACACAAGACGATGCACATAAAAACACGGAAGCCCACACTTTGCATCGCAAACAAAAACAATGCATAAATTACTTTTTTCACTTGACAACGCAAACAAGAAATGTGAAAACGCCTATTAACATCATCAAATACAAATGATCTAAATAAAGTTCCTAACAGTTTCTAATATACTAGTCAATTCCCTTTCCAATAATTAAAACTTAAATTAACATTCAATAAATGGTTGTTCACGGCTAGATTTCATGGAATAATTTTTTTTAAATTTGCTAAGTGATTGGATTTCTCTTAAATTTAACATCCTTTTTGTTTTCTTTAATATTATGTTTTGTTCACTATATTATGGTACAATAAAACAAAACATATATTTTTTTTCTCTTAATTTTTTATTTAGACAATAAATTTTTTTTCTTCATTTTGTTTGTTTTTCTTTTGTGTTTTATATTTGGTTCTTTCATTCCTTTGTTTTGTTGATACTATATCTTCTTCTTTTTTTCATAAACTCTAAAAATGAAAATTAATAATAATATATAGGCACTCTAACAATAGGAATAACCAAAAAATTCCATAATTTCTAACACTATCTACCATTAAGGATTTCGAAGCCTTCTTCAAAATTTTATGGGAGACAATTGAAATTAATTACATTCTAAATTGTATGACAGTTAGGATAATGACAAAATTGTGACCCCCTTCGAAACTACAATGACAATTTTTCAAAAATAAGTACAAAAGTAAAATACAAAAATTAATTAAAGTACAATAGCAAAATAAACTATTTATTCGATATAAAGCAACAAAAGTTCCAACTAAGGACCCTTTAATTAGGTTTTTTAACTGTCATTGAATGATAAATACTAATGGAACGTGAGCTCATTAACGGTCAATTTACTCCTTTCGTCTTAAAGTGAGAGTTTTTATTTTATTTTGGGAAGCTTATTAAAAAAATAGTCTTTTATTTTTTTTATAAATCTCGTAATACCCTCTTTGGTTGTGAAAAAGAAAACAAAATTGACCCACTAATTTGAAACGAATTAAATATAATTTGAGAATATCGAAATTAAATTAAATATTTTACTAAGAAAAATAGTACTCCTTAAATCAGTAAAAAGAAGTCTTACTTGATGTGTGGCCGGGTTTTAGTAAGTAGAATTAGTAGTTAATTAATGTTTAGAAATCTATTGTGATTCTGCTTACCATAATGTGTTTCCGGCTAAAAACAGGAAGTTGAACTTCAATTCATTCCACCGCTTCTTCAATCACTTCTCTTATATATTTATCTTCTTCATATATATATTTTCTGTGTGCGTTCTTCTTCTTCTTCATCATTCTTTTCTTTCAGTAATAATTTCATCTGGCCATATTCAATAGTGTTGTTCTTCGGTTGTGGAGAGATATGATGAAGGAAGAGCATCCTCTTGGTTCGGGGGTTCGATTTTTCCCGAATGACACAGAATGCCTTACTTACTTGATGTGCAAGATTATGGGTGTCCCACTGCCTTGTGACGGCGTCATTCGCGATTGCTGCGATCCCTACGACCAAACCCAACTCCCCGGTCTTTTCTTGGCCGCAGAAAACAATGATTTGTTCTTTTTTACCAAGTTGAGGAGGAAGGGTACTAGAGCCGGTAATTCCAAAAAAGTTGATCGTACCGTCGGCAACAAGGGAACTTGGCACGGAGATCAAAGTTGGGATGTTACTTATCGTGATTTTGGAGTGATTGGGACGGCCCATACCTTCAGTTACAGGGAAGATGGTTCCACCAACGATCGTCGTTTTCTCATCACTGAATACCATCTTCCCCAGAATACTTATAACCTCAAATACGACCCTCTCAAGCACCACGTTCTTTGTCGTCTACGCGTTAACAATGGCACGAGATGCCGCAGCTCTTCTCGTCAAGCCGGTCCATCTACGAAAAAGCGCAAGTATTCTGATCATGTTGGTAATCAAGCTGCTTCGTCATTATCATCACCTACTTTTCACCATCAATTCGCAACTCCTGCAAATTCAATTCCTTTGAGCACCCCAGCAGATTTTCCCTCTTCGTCTACCCCCGACAGTTCCTATATATATCAATATTCATGTGAACCACCAATCTCTGTTGCCCCATCAGCCATGGCAACTGAATTTCCAGTACAATCTTCTGCCGCTGCTGCGGATGAGAATACTTATGATTGTTTATTTCTAATTACCCAGCAGCTGGACGCGGGTCAAGATCAAGAGTTTCAATTTGAAGACTTGGACAAGTTCTTAATGGGCGATCACGATGATAGTTGATATCAATCTTACGTAGATGACTCGCTCAAGCTCACGATTGAAGAACTGGAAATGATTTTAATGGGAGATGACAATGACATGCCTCCTGCTAATTGTTGCTCAAGTTCATACTCAGCTTTAACAGAGTCCTACTTGAACTAGTTTAATTTTTTTTCAACCTTTGGATTGTTTGCTGTAAAGTTTATGGGGGTAGTTTTAATTGTAAAGGATTATAGTAAATATTAATAAAATCTATTCAGATTTTGTTGCGAATTCCTGTAAAATGCCGGCCTCTTATGATTGATGTTAAGTGCTTAAGGCTGTCTCATTCTTAGATGTCAGATCACATTTTTTTATTATGCTTACTTGTTTCTGTTGTATAATACTTCAACTTTGCAGTGCACGTTGGTAGGAATTCACGTTCCCTTGCTTAAGCAGAGTGATATGCTACAATTGAATGGCCTAGTTTATAGAGAAATTGCAGAAGGCCTTCTTTGCTTGTAAAGGATTATAGCACGTATGTATTAGTTCTGGAATTCAAAAGTTTGAGTTTGTTGTGAGCGTATACTCGATCATCCTTATGCTTGCTGTACAATTCTATATCTGTGCTGAAGCAACAGGTAGCTTGGATTGCTATTTTTGTTCAGGAAGTTTCCTCCCAGTATTCGTCTCAGCTATGTAAGTTTATGGCTGTGACTAATTTCTTTGATGTAATTTTCAGTTTACGAGCTTAATGCCGAATATTCTTTGCTAATTGAAGAGCACAAACTGGTGGCAGTTGCAAAACATGCTTCAGAATGTATAAAAGAGGCAAACCCCAACAAGGTAAGACCGATCGTCAGTGCAAAGACAAAACATACCAAGAGACTTTGGTCAGTTGCTCATGGCATAAAAATAGGTAAAGCTACTTCAATATCACACAAGGAATTACAAATCTCAAAGACAAGTTCAATACAAATGCTGTGCTCTAGCAACTACCAGGAACAATGGCTATTTTTTGTCATGCAGAAAAAACTCTAGCAGTTCCCTCTACTTCTAAACACCAGTTGATACAAAAGTTGAAATAACCCCTAAAAACTCACAAAGTCAAAATAATAGAGGCGACAACACTAAGATTGGCTTGAGGAATTTCTTCATCCTTATTCTTGAATCTGGAGAAGTGTCCCAGAGGTGTTAGCAGATTTATTCTGTTGCGCTTGTAGCATTAATTCTTCAATCCGCTGCTTTTCTTTATTCATAGACTTGGCCTCCAGGGACCTCACCAGCAATTTATACCAAGTATCCCAAGGTACAAACCCCTTCAAAACTGCTTCCTCAAAAAACAAGCAAGCATGTTCAAGGTTCCCACTCTTACATAACCTGGAAACTAAAAGGGAGTAAGTACCTATATCCGCAATTACATAATTTTTCGACATATGGCTCAATAGAAAAGAAATCAGCTTCATTCTTTTCAATTTGCAACACAATTTTAACAGTGGGTCATATGTAGAACGATCAGGCTCGACATGATTCTGTTCCATTTGCTGTAACAGAGAGAGAGCCTTCTCTTCATTCGACTGCTGGCAAGCACTAGCAATCATGACATTGTATACACTTCTGTCGTGATTAATTCCCTGCCTTGGCATATCCTCAAACACTTCGTAAGCATCTTTTAACCGACCAGATTTATTTAAAATGTATATTAAAGAACTGCAGAATGCCCTATCAGGAGCACAGCCATTCTCTTTCATCGTTTGGTAAACCTTCAAGGCCTTATCTATTTCCTTTGCCTTTCCTAGAGCATGCATTAAAATAGTATAAGTCACAACATTTGGAAGGCACCCCTTTTCTCGCATTTCCTCAATAATCTCGTTGACTTTACGGAAATCTTTCTCGTGGCAATAGTACTCAATGAAAGAAGTATAAGAAACCACGTCAGGGAAAAAGCCATGTTTTTCATCTCGTCCATAATATCTCGAGCTTTTTCAAAAACCCTAGCTTTGGACCAACCATGTATCAGTATATTAAAAGTGTTCAAATTTGGAGGAATCTGACTGCCCAATTCCAAATAAATATCTTGAGCGCGCTCCACACTCCCCTGCTTTACTAACGCATCCATTATTGTATTCAAAGCCACAACATCTTTTTTATCCCAAATTTCTCTACACCCTGAAATGCATCTATGGCTTCGTCATACCTACCAGCCTTTGCAAGCCTTCTCATGACCAAAGCCATCGTGGCCAACGTTACATACCCTCTTCCCAATTGATCCATTTCTTCCACTAAATCCCACATAAGATCAAACTTCCTCGTCTTCCCCAAACATTCAACCATCAAATTATACACATTCGGTGAAAACTTTGAACCACCCATTTTCAATTTCCCCAATTGAACAAACCACAGACCAATACCCAATTAATACCAAATCTTTTCAACAATTGAGCAACCAAACTTTCAGACACACAAACATCACAACCGCTCAATGCTTGTACCACAGATTCAGGTGATTCAAGTGGGTTCTTAATAATTTTGCTAACAATTTTGCTAATCTTATCAATATCACTCTCCACCTTATCGTTAACTACCCTTTTAACATCAACATTTTTATCGTAATTCTCGACCCAATAAGACACTGAAGGAAGCACAAAATCATCATCGGGGTCTTTAACTGAGCCCTCAGTTTGGGAAAACTTAACCCAGGTTGGAAGTTGAGGGGACTCGGGCATGGTTGGTGGTTCATCGAGATTTTCAGGTACAGGCATTATTGGCGGGTCGTCAAGCTTTTCGGATACCGGCATGGTGGTGGTGCAGAATGAATTGCTCAAGAAAGCATGCATTTCATTTCCGGACCTTAAGCACAAATTGAAGTTGAAATTTCTTGATTTGGACAGCATTTTCGCTAACCGTAACATGGATAAAGCTAAAGAATGAAAACTTGATACAAAGTTATCGAAGAAAGGGATCAATTTACAAATACATAATTATGAGTATTGAGAAGGGGACGAACGTGCACCTGCTTGCAATTTTGCCCTAACCGCGTTACGGCTTATTGAGTGTTCAGGTTTTTAGCGGGGTTTTGGCAAGAGAAGTGGGTTGACCGGGTTCAACCCGATACATTTTGACCCAACCAAGTCTGCTGAGTGGCGAGTGCTGACCTAAGTCAATAGTTTTGTCCTTTTCTTAATCACATTCCATCTACGTGGAAACTTGAAGTTGGTAAAAGTATATTATCTCCGTTTAAAAAATAAAAAAATTTTTTTAGAAATCAACATTTAACTAAATCAAATAAATTTTTTACATATTTTACTAATGTATTAGGAATAAAATTTTATTAATTAAAAAATATCTTAAAAATACTATAAATTACAATCTTCATAACTTTGTAAGAACCACTAAGTTTTTATTAATTATCGGTCAAACATTAACTAAGTTGACCGAAAAAAAATCAAAAATTAACTCTTTGCTTAAAACGAAAGGAGTATATGTGTTGATTAATATCGATAATATTAGGCAATATGTTGGTTCAACATGAAAAGTAAAAAAATAAAAGTTCAATTACTTGACTTATTTATTTATTTTTATTGTTTTTGTTTCTCAAAGGTATCCCCAAGTATGTAAGCGCAAGACTAATCTCTTGAGTCAGGTAGGATCACAAGGGTGGTAAAGCTCTTTTAACAAGTTTTTTTAACGCAGCAACGTTTCTATTGTTCGAAACTGAGACATATAATTAAACTAGAACAATTTCTTGACTTATTATAATGAAAAATTTTGCCACCATATTTTGATGGTACATGCAAAAATGAGAAAATTGGTTTTCTATCCCGCACACATTTCCAAAAGTAAAAGTTTCTATTTTCTATTCTCTCCGTCCCAGATAAATGTTCCTACTTTTAATTTGAGATACCCTAATTAATGTTACTAAAGACTTTTGATGTATATATTCTCTATCATTTTTTTCAATATACCCTTAAAACTTCATTTAATATAGCACATTCTAGAGAAACTCACTTATTTAGAATAAAGGAACTCAATTAATGTTCATGGATATTATTTAATTTCATGGACATTATCGTCACAGCATCAATTATGTTTATTAATTTCTGTGCTTTGTCAACTAGGAACATTTATTTGCGACAGAGGGAGTATATCAAAAGAGCTAAATGGGTTCGCATTTTCCAAATCTGTTGGACTGACTTGCCATGTGTATCACAAATCAATGAGTAATTAATGTTATTTATTTTTATGCACACGTGGCAAAAATCTGACAGGCCATCGAATTTTTTGCAAAATTGCAGTCTGGCCACTGAAACTTTAAGACTACACTTTGGGTCACTGTACTTAAGTTTTGATGCATCCGTGTCTATTTTTTTACGAGCATTAGAGTTTGTTGTTAGATTAACTTGAAATATTCATTTTACCCATATCTTCATCTTCTTTCCTAATTTAAAAAATAAATCTCTAATTGAAGAGCCATCGTCCCTAGATTTGTAAACATCCTCCCTCCGCCGCATACATCAAGCCCTACACTTAGCTTTCAACGATTAAACATTTTGATATTTTGATTTAGAGATAGAATGGCAAAGGCCGATCCGACAAGCCACTCCAAACGATCCTCCTTCCACCGGGTCCACCGGGTGATCCCAAGTTTTATGTGTCAGGGACATGACTTCACCACCGAGAACGGCACCAGAGGCGTGTCAATCTATGGATCAAAGTACACCGATGAGAACTTCATCAAAAAGCACACTGGACCGGGAATTTTTCAATGGTGAATGCAGGATCTGAAACAAACAGATCTCAGTTTTTCAGACTAACTTCTCCTCTTTTTTCTCTATTCTAAAGTCGAGAGAAGAATACACACTGCCTATCCTAATCGAGTTTCTTGAAGATTACGAGATTTGGATTGGTAATAGCAAGACTATTATATTAAAGTAAAGTAAAGAGATTGGTTGTCTTGATCGACCAAGTCGAATCAAAGAGACCCCTTTCCTTGTGTGGATATCTTGACTGGTGCTAAATTTTCCAATTAGAAAGGATCTTCTCTTTCTATGGAAGGTGATGACGCATAATCGTCCGAGCAGAAGCGGTGCGGACTGACACGGCTCGAGGCGACTAAGGCCACAGTGGTCTACCCACTCCATGGTAGTGGGTTTGTGCTCTCCTCATGTCCGCCGGCGCTACCGGGTTTCGACCCTTGGCCTCCAGATATAGCCTTTGGGAGTGAAACATGAGTACCACTACCCCTCCTACCCGCAAACATATTGAAGAGATAATAATGAAAGCTCGGAATATTTAAAGAGATCGGAATACCTGAATCAAAGGCGGGAGCTCGGATCTCTAGGATGTACGGAAGTCACCTGCGATGCACGTGACGCCGGAGATTAGTACAAAAAATGGCGATCGCGGAAAGCGAAGGCGAAGCGCAAAAACAGTGAAAAAGGGTAGAAATGACCGAAAAAGATGATAAGCGGTAGAGCAGTTTCCAACGACACTAACCTACGGAATGAAATCAGCAAAAAGCCCGAGGAACAGCGAGAAAACGCAAAGACGGTTGGAGTTGAGTTGGCCGAAATCGCAGTTCGCCGGAGGATTTTAGGGTTTTTTGCAAAAGTGATAACCAAACAGTGCCAAAACCCTACTTATACCCCTCCAAAACGACGCCGTCGCTCGTACGGATGACCCGAAGTTGACCCGGCCGAAATGGATAGTCCGCGCGTTTTTCCCCTCGGCAAAACAAAGGCCGTTTCGGTCAAAACGACACTGAATTCAAACTTGAAACGACGCACATTTAATGCGGCCGTCGAATGTTTCGCGCCCATGATTCGCACGATTCCCAAAGCAAAGCGTGTTGGTGAAGCTTCTACCTAACCACCCGACCATGATCGAGCTGGAGACTTCCCGACTTAAAGTGTAAACCCTTACCTCGGGAAGTCGGGGGCTACTGAAGATCCTAAAATGTACAAACTTCCACGTGGCACTCGCGGGCCACGTGGCCGAGGCTTACCTGGAGCTCGGATGAGGGATCTCACATCCCGAGCTTGGACTACAGCTCGGGACCCAAAATATACTCATCACCACTTCCAACCCGACCTCCCAGGAGCTCGGGACTAGTCGAACCTTCCACTACCATGTTGAGAAGCTCGCATGGTCCTGAACCCGAGCTACATGCAATAAAGACCCAGGTACATACCCGGAAGCCTTGAAAGTCAACGAAAGCCGCGCATTCAATGCCCTCGGCTACTACGTCATCCCAGACCACCATCTAGTCTCCTATTGGACAAAAAGGATACTTGCTCACTAAGGAAGGCTGCATCTAGAAGGTCAAGGGGACAAACAGGGAAGTTCTATCCTCTGCATCAGGACAGGTCACTTCCACATTAAGGCCCATCAATGCACATTGCGGCTGTCAGAGACAAGCACATGGCGGCTCACCCCAGTCGACACTGCGGACCCACTTGGTCCAAACCGACTTTGCACCAGTATAAATACAAAGGTGATAGCCTTCATTTAAGGTCTAAGTTCAAATTCACATATACACAACCACAAACTCTCCCAAAGAATTCAGAGCATTCACTCTCGAGCCGCTGAATCCTCACCGAGACCACTCACCTTACCATATCGATTCTCCCACCGGAGGGCTTTAGCCGGACCAACGTCCGGCTCCCTAACGTGTTTCTTTCATCACGGTATCTACTGAGGACAAGTCCCACCAAAACTTGTGCCTATTGAGAGCGGGGCACCCGATGTGGACTAGCTACACACGTGGACAACGACGATCACGGAACCATTTTTGGCGTGATCGAAGGACAAATCTATCTTTTTTTCATATGTACTGAGAAGACGAGCTGGTTGGATGGAAAGCACGTCATGTTTGTACAAGTCGTAGAGGAAATAGATGTCGTTAGGGTGATTAAGTAGGTTGGATCTAGTGGTGGAAGGACCTCGAAGACTGTTGTTATTGCTGATTGCGATCAACTCTAGATTAGATATGATTCAGATGTTAGCTATTAGTGATGATGATCTGATTTCTATGTGGATTTAGGTTTTTAGGGTTTAATTTTAGGGTTGCGGTAGTAGTGTTCTGTGTCGAATTAGGGTTTCTAATTTGGCAGCCATGGATTTGAAATCGAACTGATTTTTTGCCAACTCAAGAACATCATTCAATGCTATTAGCCATGGATTCGAATCGCTAGAATGAAATCAACAAATTGTTGGGCTTGATTTTCTCATCCTAGTACAAGATTGACTTTCCTTGGTTTTGATTTGAAGGAATTGCTATGTTAGATTTTGTCGAAGGGATTGCTATGTAGAGAGAGAATTTTGATGGAAAAAATCAACAACGGTGCAAACATTTAGACAAAATTATCCTTTAAAAACTATATCATCATTGGGAAAATTTCATCTTCATCTTGATCATCAATTTGTGATTCTTTTTTCCATACTTAAGAGGATGAAGATGGAGACATGGGTAAAATGGGTAAAATGGGCATGGATGCCTAGTACAGTAGCCCAAAGTGTAATTTTAAAGTTTCAATGGTCCAGTTTTGCAAAAGGTTCGGTGGCCCGATGTACGTTTTGCCCAATCCTAATTATATGGATAGGTAGACTTGGAGTAATGTTTCCTTAATTTGTCGAACAACATGAAGAGTCTTGTGTTTGGGAATGTGTTTTATGTCAAATAAATGAAGCATCAAAAATTACACTTCACAGTAACAAAAAAGATATCCATCACAAGGTAAAACTACATTTCCGATTACCAATAATCATTACAAGAGCAAACCCCTCGATGAAAAAAGTGATAACGGTTATTATCTCGAACGACAATCTCCCGATCATAAACTTCAGACACCAACTTTGCAAAAGAATGGCAGTCAGAACACATCCGAAGATTCTTAACAACTCGTATGGGGATACCCTGACTGGTACCAATAAGCCCAAAGGCTATGGCTAGTTTCTCACTATGTTGACTGAGCAAGTACTCTTTCTCCAGTTCATCAACATCTAACAAAACATTACTTATATCGGGAACATGACCCAAATCTTTCAGTCTACAGTTTATCTCATCTAACATAGGGGAGATCATGGTTTTTCCAGGATGTGAGTCGTCGCCTGAAGTAAACTCGTGTATCATTCCGTTGACCTCAATGGAACTTGATCCGGGAATTTTCGAACTCCTTTTTCCTTCATGCTTAATCTCACTTTGGCAACATTGTTCCAATTGCCAACCGAAGCATATATGTTAGAGAGAAGCACATAAATACCAGTCCTCTCATTAGCTGATTCACCTATCATCTCAGCTGCATATGCTGCCATTTTATCATTCTTGTGTTTTCTGCAAGCAGCTAAAAAGCTCCCCAAATGGCATCATTAGCCTCCATCGGCATGCACTTTATGAGAACAAGAGCTTCACTCAAATACCCACCTCGGCCAAGTAGATCGACCACACACCCATAATGCACAATTTGAGGGGAAATCCCATGGTTTTTTTCCATTGCTTTAAAAATATCCTTGCCTTGTTGTACTAATCCCCCATGACTGCATGCCGTTAGTACTCTCACAAATACAACTTCATCAGGCTTAACACCTTGTCTCAGCATCTCATAGAAAAGCTCAACTGCTCGTTTCCCATTTCCTTCCATTGCCATCGCTCCGATAGCTGCTGTCCAGGCAGAAACATCCCTCTCTTTCATCTTCTCAAACACTTCCATAGCACTTTGAGGATCCCCACACCTAGCAAACATGTCAACAAGAGCTGTACTTAGCTGCATATCACAAAGAATTTTGTTCTTTTCAATGTAACTATACGTCCACTTAGCAAGATCAATGGCTCCTAAATACCCGCAGGCAGATGCGATGCTCACCATTGTCACCCTGTCTGCTTTCATTCCCCCACTCTGCATGGCTCGAAAAAGTTCAATCGCGTCCTCAAACAAGCTTTCTTGTACTAAAGCATCTATCATAGTGTTCCAAGATACAAGATCTCTTTCAGGCAACTCGTCAAAGATTTCCCTAGCTGACTTTACATCATCATTTCTTGCTAAACCTGCAATTATTGAGTTCCATGAGACAACACTCTTATTCAACATCTTATCAAAAACTTTGCAACCTAAAATTTGGTTGCCAGACTTCATATACATGTCAATAAGGGCATTGCTGACACTGTCCCAACCCTCTAACCCATTCCTCAAAGCATAACAATGGCATTGCTTCCCAAAAGCAAATTACCCAATTCCGCAGACGCAGAGATGGCAGACAATACAGTAACCCTATCAGGCCGTAGCCCCTGTCTCAGCATTTCACTCAACATATGAAGCGCTTCCTCTACCATCCCTTGTTGAACATAATTAGATAAAATAGTATTATAAAGTCCCAAATTCCTATCACCACATTCATCAAACAACCGCTTCGCCTTACCATTGGCTCCACATTTCATATACATATCAACAACTGCATTCACCAAAACCACGTTCACCTTAACCCCCACCTCTCCAATATACCCACACACACGCTCGCCCAAACCCAAATCACCCAACTTTGCACAACTCGAAACCACACAAACCATAGTAACCGAATTGGGAATGATACCCACCTCCACCATTTCAAAAAACAAAGATACAGCTTCCTTTGACCGCTCCCTCCTAGCATACCCACAAATCAAACTAGTCCATGACACAACATTTCTGTAACGCATTTTGTCAAACACCTTCCGTCCTTTATCCAACTCCCCACATTCACAATAGAAATGTATCAAAGAGTTTTGAATAAACACATCTTCTTCCAAACCCAATTTCACAATTGAACAATGGATCAGAACCCCCTCTAAGAAAGCGACACCCTTCGTGCAAGCGCTAAGAACAAACGGAAATGTGAAATTGTCAGGACTAATGCCTTTATTCACTAGTTGAACATAAAGCATAATTGCCTCCTCACAAAGTCCAGCAAAAGCATACCCTCTAATCAAACAATTCAAACCGTAAATCGTGTTGGGATTTTTCTCATCGTTTTTGAAGAGATTGAAGGCTTTTCTTGCATATTCTAAGCTCTCGGATGTGGCGATTTCAGCGCAGGCTGAAACTAGCTTAGTTGGAGTTAGTGACTTGGTCTTGATTAAATAAGCGTGTAATTGTTTGACTTCGTCCATGTTCTTGCATAATTTGAGGAAGCTGGTATCGGGCGGGTGTTTGATGGTCGGAGCGCCACCGTCTGGGGTGGCAATGGTGGCGGAGAGGAGAGGAGGTATGGTGAGACTGGTGTTAGTCATTGGGGTTTGACTGTTTTACCAGATAGACAGCTATAAAACTACCAATTTTTTTTTTTAACATTTTTAACAAATAATATTAAATTATAATGCTAATAAACATAATAAAAAATATATTAAAAAAAAAGATACGTAGACAGAAAAAATATTGAAAACGTATCTTTTCGAAAAAAAAACTCGAAAGTCAATATCAGAGAGAGTCAAAGAGAATTTTGAAATGAAAGTGTGAAAAAAAAAGTTATAATTTTTTATTTATAAAATACATAAGGGGTGGTTTATTATAATTAATGAAACATAAGGGTTAAAACTATAAATATAAACTTTTCAAAAAATTAAGGGCATAGTAGTAATTTTATCGGATGCTGTATTTAGCATAATTTAGGTGTTGTATTTAGCACCACTCTTTCTTATTTGTGTTCATTTTTTGTGTCGTTTAACATTCCTCGACAAAAATAATGAGAGTAATACTATATATACCTGAAGAGTACTAAATTTTTTGTACTAAATGATGTGTCAACTAATGTTAAACAAAAAATAAAATTAAAAATTATAATTAATGCATCACATCAGCTGACACATCATTTAGTGCAAAAAAATTAGTACTTTCTCCGTTTCTTTATTATTGTCTTGTTTGACCCGGCACACGGATTAAAAAAAACAATTGACTTGATTATTAATATTGATATAATGTGTAATTTTCTTTAATGTCATGTGTATATGACTTATAATTAAAGTAGAAAAAAATAAGGATAAATTGATAAAAATGATGTAAAAAAGAAAGTTTTCAAATAAGACAATTATTTTGAGACAAAAAAAAATGACAATAATTTAGGGACGGATGGAGTACTCTTTTAGGTACAATAGCATTACTCAAATAATGAATACACATGAATACACGATAGTTCTTGTCTTTTACTATAGATAGAGTATCTTGATTGAACAGTACATGTTTACCAACTTGACTCCGGCTCGTGACATTTCATAGTTTATTTAACAAATCAAACTTGGAATTTCATAGTTCAACTGTTTAGTTGATAATCGCACAGAGTAATGCAATAAAATCCATCACAAGCTAGCAGAAGCTTTTTCGAGGAGCATGTGTGCAGCAGGAGCTCACTCGGAAAGGCACATATCCATTGGTAAATGCTGAGCTATTATTATAAGACAATCATGTTTCTATCCAGTGTTGTAGAGTTACGAATGACACGGAGCTTTATTGATATTCGGTAGCCTTGTTTGCATCCATAAATAAGAAAGAAAACACCTTGATACTCCATACTATATTTAAACGCGGTGAAGTACATATATATACCATTTAGACAACCTTATTCCTCCGTATTTTTATTAAGGCTTCTCCATTACCATAGCAAGCAAATGAACACAAGGAAAAGTGTACAAGTTTAACCGGGCTGTCCTCTCCTCCACAGTTCGTGCTAAGTCGGATAAGAAACCTAAACTAGCACCCCGGATAGATGGGATTTGAAAGCCTGTTGTGAAGTGTTTGTGAGAAGCAAAGCCTCGGGCTTAAGCTGATTGCTTGGATAGTGTCTTGGATATAGCTCTTATGGTGTTTGGGGTAGTCCTGCAGCAGCCTCCAATAAGAGAAGCTCCAACTTCCTGCCATTTTCCTACATACGATACAAAATCTTCGTCTACAATCCCTGTCGATGGCTACAAGAAAGTACCTACTTCCACTTATGTGCACATTGGAAAACAAAAATATTTGATATGCAAAAGGAATGGAATGAGAGAACTCACCACCCACTCCTTTCGGACAGCATCATAAGTCTCGCCACTATTGGGGTAGACAAGTATCGGTTTGGTTGTTACCTGCAGGATTAATTAGCCATTACAACAGCAACTATGGCTCATGAAACCTAACCTAAAACATCAAATTCGTTAAAAAAAAAAAATTATCGTGATCCATAATATTACATGAATGCCAACTCGTGTTAATAATCCATAGCCAGGGGGAGAATCTTAAAAAAATAATTAGCAAGAAAATGTTTAAACTACCATACCTGACGAATAGATTGAATTAGTCCATGAATAAATCTAGGAGGGGTGCAGTTGATTCCCACAGCAACTACTTGTTTACATGATTTGGCTATCAATGCACACTCCAACACAGAATCTCCACTGACCACGTTGGTTCCGTCCTTTGAATTAAAAGAAAACCAGGCGGGAATACTTGTTTCTTCCTCCTCAAGAAGCTCAACATAGGCCTAGATTAGAACCAAAAACAATCAAGAAATATCACATTAATACTACAAGTTAATAAGGACGGTGCCAGAAATCTTAGTTTATGAAGATACCTTAGCTTCCAGCTTATTTGGGATTGTCTCGAATGCAATTAGGTCAGCACCCGATTCGGCTAGAACCTGGACCCTTCTCCTGTGAAAATCCTTCAACGTTTCCAAAGTGACTTTGTCTCCATAATCACCACTACAAAGGAAGAGGACAGAGGAAAATATTTCAATAATTTGTTAGTTTTTACCAAACCTACTCTCCACACACAGTTTCTCCGTTATAGAAACCATACTGGAGTCTTCTATGGTGGAAGCACATATATAACTCACCTATACTCGGAACCATCAGCAAGATAGGCACCATAGCTTCCGACAGAAGCTGCAACCAAGACTGGACGTCTTTCCGACAAGCCTTCATTTTCTAAGACGTCCCATGAACCTTTGGTGGTTCGGTCGTAGTATATCTCTCGTGCCTCGCATGCTATTTCAACACTTCTTTTAAGTAAAACTTCGCCTTCCACTCTAGATAAGCCTTTAGCCTCAAAACCCTGAAGGGTAGCCTGTGCCATTGGAAAAAGCATCATCCAAAGGGGTTATTCAATAACTGATAAGGCAAACCTATATACGGAGAAGACATGGAACCACTCAATTACCTGATAAGATGAAGATATTATGATATTCGCACCAGCTTCTAGGTAATCTAAGTGTACCTATTATATCAAGAAAGTCAACCTCAAAACAGGGGAAAAGAAAATGAACACGAAAATTTAACTACAAACGTGCTAATTATTATATGAACTTGACTATTGAATGCATCTGTTAATGAACTGCAAATAATTAGCTTGATGCTTTTTTCATAAGCCAAACTCGTTCAAAGGTGAAGACGAGAATGAGATCAATATTACTTCAATGCATATGGTTCCTAATGCACCTTAAAAGCACCAAGTAATGGAAACACCTTGAATAGACTTGGCCATCTCCTGACAAAACAAAAGTGCAACTAGAAACCTGCTTCCTCCTGTTACTAAAGCTTCGCTCTTTTAAGTATCATAAGTCATAACTCAGAAGGTTGCAAGAATATGTGCACAGGCTGAATAAACTACAACAATACCAAATATCTATCACCTATCTTCTAGTTAATCCCTTTTGAATTCTAAACAATTGAGGTCTTTCTACTGGGGACATAAGTGAATTTTCTCTTAAAAGTTAAATTGCTTCAGATAGTATTTCATTTCATGACCCAAAATATGCATACTACGCAATTCAGAATGATGTTTCAAGCATTTTGATTTCATTTGAAGCATCAACCTTTCCCTTGGCTTCTGGTCTATACAGAATTTGTTTCTATTTGACCTAACAATAGAGCATCATATAACTGCAATACACCAATAAGTATGTACAATATGATCAAAGTTTAGTGTTGGCATACCAAACACAATGTTCAATTATAGTACAATGTACAATATTACAAGGCTTTAATGTTTTATCACCAAACCCTTCTAGCGGATGCTAACGTGGAGTGAGAGAAGTACCGGAACCAAGGACCAAAATTCCTAGAATAATGCATCTGGAGTATTAGGCCTACTTAATGTGTTCTATAGCTCCCTCAGGATGTAATGGAGTTGCATCTGGATGGTTCAAATTTGGCTCACTATCTTAAACGATTTTGAAATGAAACTTTAATTCGCTCATTCTTTTTTGAGTCATTTTCCAGTAAGTTAATTTGATTTCTTCAGAAGATAAACTCAGGTAGTTTTTTTTTATTTAGGCAAAACACACAATCAGGCCACTATGCGTTGGGAAAGGTTACAATTCGGCCACTGATTGTTTGAAAATGTTATTTGGGCCACTGTAATTCAGTTATCTTGCAAGCGAGCCCACCAGAACGTTAATTTTAAATGAAATCCCTATTTTACCCCTATCTTCGTCATCATCCCCCTTAATGAAGATATGAGTAAAATAGAGATTTCATTTAAAATTAACCTACTGGTGGGCTTGTTTTCAAGATAAGTGAAGTACAGTGGCCGAATTGCAGCCTTTTTCAAAGTACATTGGCCCGATTATGTGTTTTGCCTTTTATTTAAGATAGTCATAGGGCACCGATAGGAAAGCTCAAAAATGAGAAACTACGGATTGTAACTTTTCAAAATTCTCAAATAACTTGTAAAATCACATCAATATCACTTAAGCTAAATCTCATATAAGTCTGCTAGTAGGGGGTGGCACTTATTAGCAGTAACGCCCAGTGAGTTCCGCCAGTAGGGGGCGGCTCTTAGCCGTCGGCGGCACTCATGAATCAACCCAGTCACCGGCGGCACTCACGAATCAAACGTCCAAAAGTCTACAGTACTGGTTGCATGAATTTACTACATCTGTGGTGACCAGATGAATGCCAGGGAAAAGCACATGAGGTGGAACGGATGGCTTTTGCGGCGTCATTAGCTCATGTAAACTTTGGCAATAGCAGAGAGAGACACCCATTATCGTTGTTACCTGACAGACTAGGAAGTAGGAAATACTAAATTAATCAAACCAAAGCTTTCCTTTAAGCTACTCCAGATCCAGAGACCAAAATAACACTGTAGGAATCTGATCAAATTAAATTAATTACTCCTACAACTCAGGAAGGGTTCATAAATATTGTGCTTGCTCCGTCCAAATTAAAATTTATCTTTTAATCAATTTGATTAATTTTTATACAGATTTGACACATTTAGTATGAAAAAAAGTTTCAACTTTTGAAAACTACGAGTAAGATACAAATTTTAAAAACATAACTAAAATCTCCTTAAATTTATCTGAAAATTAATCAGATTATTCACACACATAAAAATCATCCCTCTTTGATCTCTCATCCTAATCACGCAGGCTACTTTTTTTGTTTCTTGTTATGCCTGAATTCGTTGACAACGAGAGCAATTGGCAAATCCCCATAGTACAGTTTAAGACAAACCGAAACAAAAGAGTGCTACTGCTCCCTCCTCTTAAAGAAAATAATCCCTCCATCCCAAAAAATAAAGTTAACCTATAACAAAATTAAATTACTGTTTAACATATATATAAATATATCGTGTTTTAGTTTATAAAATATTTATCAAAAAATATTAAGAATACTTTCGGTAACAACTTTTCAAATTTCGTGGAATAACTAATTTTCTTTATAATTTTTTATCAGTTTTTTAATTAAATTGACCAATAAAGTAAAAATGAGATTATTTTTTGAGACGGTGGAAATATTAATTTTAAAAATATATATTTTATATTTTGTTTCAATAATTTCATATAGTTTGTACTTCATTACTCCCAAAATAAGTGTTATTTTTTTGAGGCATCTCTCATTTCGCTTTTCAAAAGAAAAATTTAAGTAAATAATCCATAATACCCTTATTAATTATGAGATAATAAAAAACGATGAAGCTATTAAAAACCAATATAAAGTTTAGTATTTCTTAAAATTTGTGCAAAATCAATAAAGAAAAATTATTTTGAAAAGAGAGGAGTACTAAAATAGCTCTTTTTTATAATATGTAAGAGAAACAGAGGGCTTATATAATAAATTTAAAAATAAGACTACTTTTTTGTACGAAAAAACAAAATAGAAAGAACAAACTATTCCCCTTTTATAAAAATAAATAAATAGTTTGTTTAACAAATCAAACTTTTTAAAATTATTATAACTTTACTTATTTTTACGTCGTATCTTCTTAAAATTGTACTAAAATTATTAGTATTTTTAAAAATAAAACTATTTTTTTAACATAAATCAAAGTTAAAAAAAGGATTTTTTTTTTTTTTGACGGAGGAAGTACTTTTTTTGGGAGAGAGTGAGATTATCTTTTACGGGCAAAGAGCTAATATATCAGGCATCTTTTAAGTAATCATTTATAAATATATTTTGTCTCAATAATTATTCTAATAATATTAAAATTACTACATCTAAATTTTTAAAATGTTACTTTCGGTCCTGTTTCGGACAGACTATGAGAGTATGAGACACGTACTCCTATGAAACACGTCACCAAGAAAGATCATCTCCACCACCACCCAAAGAAAATGAATTAGAGAGAGAGTGAGAGTACCCGTCGAACGAGATGAGGGGAGCTAATGAGACACTTGGCACTCCAAAGAGGATCATTGAGGTTAGCCCCGTGACGTTCCAGCTCCGTCGCTAGTCCTCCGTCTATCACCGCATACCCACCGCACTTCTCCAGGAAATCTACCATAAACTTACTTTGTTCCTCCACAATTTTAAACCCCATCTCCACAAAATACACTTTACCAGGTTGTTTGTTGTTGTTGTTGGTGGTGGTGGTGGTGGCGGCGATGGTGGCAGCGGTTGTTGGTTTGGCTATTCGGATTGTAAAGTTTCTTAAGTAACCACAGTTTGGCTTTTCAAAAGCTTACACGAAACTGATCATAGCATTTACCCCCATATTTATAGAGAGAAGGCCAATCCGAAAGTTACCAGGGAGCCCCTGATGTTTAAATATGTTCGTCATTCCTTTTTACTGCTCCCATCGTTCCTAAGTTATTCTTCTATTTTATTTTTTTTTAGCCAAACAATTTATTTTTTAAATAAAAATTTGATACATATTTTTTTATTTTTTTAATTATAAATTGCGTAATTCGTAAAACTAAAATAGATAATAATTTAGGAAAGAAATGAATAATTCTAAAGTTAAGATTCAAGTGACATAGTTCAATACTCCAGTATCATTAATGATTGGTATATGTATATCCAAAAAGTAATATTATAAGTATTTAAAGAGTATTAAATTTTTTGTACCAAATGATGTATCAGCGACGTGGCAGCTAATGTGATGCATTAATTATAATTTTTTATTTTATTTTTTGTACCACATCAGCTGACACATTATTTGGTACAAAAAATTGATACTCTTTATGTACCCATATCATTATTCATATCAAAAATTGTATTACTCTTGGACTAAGAAAATTATTTTTATTTTTATTTATTAATTTAACAAACCAATAATCTCACTTCTAGACTTTAACTTCTAATTTTTTTAATTTCAAATTTTTTTTCTTTGTTAAATTGTATCACAGACATGAAAATAAAATACATTAGCATGTAATTAATGTACGAGCTATAAGAGAAATAGTATACATAAAAGTAAAACTATTATTTAACAAATTTGGAATATATTTGAGACAGGGGTCAACACTGACATTATTACAAAGCATTATTGAAACAAAACTTTGTAGTAACTAAAATATGACAAGACTTTTTTATGAGACGAATCCATGAAATAAAAGTAATACTTATGGTCATCAAAATAGGTTTTATAAAGGACGAGTCCAATATCTACGGTAATAATCTTCGAACCAAAAAACATAAGAAAAATTTTTTTGATTACGTGAGATGGATTATTTTTAGAATAGAGCAATTAATATCACTATTTGCTATTAATATACCCCTAAAACTAAATTATAAAAATATCATCGTTAAAAAGACTCATTCACCCTTTTTTTTTTTTCTTTCCTTCTTCTTCCCCACCCCTCCCTAACTCTCTCTCTCTCCCCTTGAACGTGCTCGAGTGAGGCTTCCCCCCACCACCACTCACCTTTTTTTCCCAAACCCACCACTTTGAAAAATTCGGTGATTTTTATTCGATTAGAACAAACCGAACATCTCTATGATGTTCGGTCGCCAGGCCGAACAAAAAATTGCCAAATTTTTTCAAGAGTTTCAAAGAGGAGGGATGAGAAGAAAAAAAAAAAAAAAAAGAGGGAAAAAAGGAGAATGAGGGGAGGCTGCGGAGGTAAGGGAAATGAGGGAGCTGTGAGGGAGAGGGGTTTCTGTCGTGTGTATGTGTATAAAAAAAGAGGGGGAAATGAGGGAGAAGGGAGGCTGTCGGAGGTGGGGAGAGGGCTGAAGGGTGGGGTTACAGGATGGGGGTGTGTTAGAAAAAAAACAAAAGGGAATGAGGAAGAGAGGAGGCTGCCGGAGGTGGGGAGAGAGCGAAAGGTGGGGTTGCGAGATTGGGGGAGTAGGGAGGGGGTTTTCCGTGTGTGGGGGGAGGGTGGGAGGGGTGGGGTGGTGGGTTAGATTTAATTGAGAGGGAAAAATAAGAAATTGGGGTAGTAGATTTAAAAATTAAGTTGTTGTATAATTGTTATAGTGTGTATTAGAAGAATGGGTGCATTAAAAGAAAAATATGATGTTAATAGCGTCACCCTTATATTTATATTTAATCCAAGAGGCTAATTTTGATTAATTTGTCACTTGTCGAAATTGATAACTTTTTCAATTTTGTCGCTTACAAAAAAGAGTAGTGTACTAGGAAATGAACCAGTACGACATTTAACTGAGGGAATATTATGCATAAGTGGAAAATGGGACCCGATAAATTTGATTATATTATCAACATTTTTAAGACTATGAGATGGATATAATAAAATTTAAAAATAAAAAAGTTAGACAAAGGGAACTGGATAAATACAAGTCTTCATGACAAAAGCGTAGTATGTGCAGTTAATATTTTTACTCTTGTTTAATTTATTTATTTTTAACTTTAATTTTCTTTTCTTTTTTTGTTTTTATTTAATTATATGTTTTCTTTTTGAATATCGCTATTTTTTAAACTCTATATATACATTAATTATTAAATTTTTCAAACGTAAATTCCTTAAATGAATTCAAGGGAATACGATTATAGTAAGTCTGTGATTTCTAAATGATATTGGAACTGATCCTAGAAACCAGTTGTGAATCAATTTCCTTTTTATACTCCATTATATTCCTTTCTTACACAAACCTCATCTTATGCAACCCCTTTTGCCCTGGTTTTTTGTTCGTTCTGTAGTCTGTAACTAATGAGAGGCTATTTGGCTTATGTACCTCCTCTCATGTTTTTCTTGTATTTAAATAACCATTAATTAATAAATCATTGCTCATTAAGTAAATACAATCTGATCACACCAAAAATCGTAATCCTATCGTAGTTCTACGTGTGGGTGGTTGATGACAATAGTCACAGTACTGAGTTGAATATCTGGCTTGTATTATGTCATGAAATAAGAAAGGAACACCGTAAACGGAGTTGGGGATTGTGTCGACACAATCTTATTAATGTAAAATTGAGATTAATCACCAACAAGTGTTACCAAACGGGTAAGAATCAGAGAGACTACTGGCCGGCCGGGTGGGCCTTGAAGGTGACCAGTTTGTATTAATGAGAAGAAACCGAAGAAAGCTTGGTAGCTTGAGTGAAATAAGTGTCGTAGCCCCTAAGTAAAGAGTGAGAGATTAGAGGAATAAATGATGATCAGCTTGGTATTTATAGCCAAAATAACCTAGAGAGCAAGAGTGAGGGTAAGAGTTGTTGTTGGGCTTACTAGTGGATAAGTGGTGATTTTCCTCGTGTCAGAATCATTGTTCATCAGTCAAAAAGTTGTTTATGAGTAGTTTTGTGCAGATCCAAAAGTTGGTGGACGCACTCATATCATGAGTTAAGAGAGTTGGTAGGCAGAAACACGTAAGACGGGGCTTAGTATTAATGAGTTAGAGGGTTGTTTATGAGTAGTTTTCCTGTTTTTTTTTTTTTTCCTTTCTAAGAATTCGTATTAGGGGTATAAGAAAAAAAAATAGGTTGAATAGAAAAAAGGAGACAAACATATCGTGAAATTGAAATTCATACATTGCTTAGTAGGGCGAACAAAATCCACAATAGAAGATTTGACAGATGCATCGGATTTTTGCTTGAAAGCGTAAAGCATTGTGCGATTTCGGTGGGTTTTTCAAGAAAATTGAAATTGATTGGTGAAATTGAATGTAGGATTTTGGATTTTAGGTTTTGGGTTCTTTAAGACTTCAATGGATAAACAAAGATTCATTAAAAGAAAAATTAGAAATAGTTGGGTTGAAATTAATACTCCCTCCGTCCCTAAATTATTGTCTTCATTTCCTTTTTCGTCCGTCCCAAAATAATTGTTTTGTTTGAAACTTTCATTTTTAGAACATCACTTTTACTATTTTACCCTTACTTTTTCTTCCTACTTTAATTATGGGCCACATACACATGGGCATTAAAGGAAATAACACACTTTTTCAATACTATTCCAATATTAATAATCAAGTCAATTGAGTTTTCTTAATCCGTATGTCGGATTAACCCAGACAATAATTTAGAGACGGAGGGAGTAAGATAAAACAAAAAATATATATATATGGGTGTAGTTACTGTAGTACCGCGGATGAAAACTCTAAAAGAAGGGTTTCTTCAAAGATTGATATTAAACTTAATGGGGGATTTCTTATTGGGCCACTTTATTTTGGTTTTATGAAATGGGCCACTAGGATTCTAGTTTTTTGTGTGTTTATTATATATATATATATATATATATATATTATTGAATTATTTGGGTCATTTTTTATTAGCTTATAATCAAATGTATTTTGGACATTTAATGGTTGAATAGATAATTAAATTCAATCAATTGCTATATATTTTATTTTTCTTAATTTTTATATATTTATTTTGTTCTTTTTTTTGGGGGGGTTTGTTATTTTTAATTAAACTGTCATATATAAATTATTTCGAATAGAATTTTAAATCTTAATATTTTAATTATTTGTTTGGTTTTCGTAGAATGAACTCATAATCTTTACGTTGTAATTATTTATTTAATTTATTAATATTTGTTTAACTATTTGTTGTAAAAGCTATAATTTTGAATAGGAGCAATGTTTGAGACAAAGTATTTATCACAAGAATGTCATTGTCTTCATCAGATGTGAGACTGTCTTTCAAGTTCCAGTGAGACAATTTTCATTGGTAGAATCGTATGCAATGACAATTAACAAAAGTCAAAGTCAATCATTGTCGCATGTAGGACTCTTCCTGAAAAAGTCAGTGTTTAGCCATGGCTAGCTATATGTCACACTTTCTAGGATAACAAACCATTCTGATTCAAAAATATTAATATGCGATAAAGATGGAAAATCAACAACTAAAACAGCAAATATAAGGAAATTTTTCAGAATTTATAATATTACTGATATAATGATGTATTTCTATTTAAGTAGTTATCTCCAAAATTATTTTTTTTTAATTTTATTTTTTAATTTAATTTAAAAAATATGTCCATACGTTCAATATACGAGTATAAAACTAGTTTTTTATAAGATGAGTCTCCCTGACTTAACTAAACATGTGTTAGTGGACTCTCAACTCAACATGTGTT
The DNA here is from genome assembly GCA_016624345.1 of Platycodon grandiflorus. Classification (NCBI taxonomy): domain Eukaryota; kingdom Viridiplantae; phylum Streptophyta; class Magnoliopsida; order Asterales; family Campanulaceae; genus Platycodon; species Platycodon grandiflorus. Next base: position 19,696,088 of record CM028369.1, read on the forward strand.
GATTGACTAAAACTATACACAACTGAACTCACTTACTAATCCGTAATACGATATCACAAAAAAAAAAAAAATCTAATTAGTGCCGGCTAACTTTATATGTTTCCGGATAAAAAAAGAAATCCCTACTAAAACATATTTGTCCTCTTATTATGATTTGTGGATGAACCTGGCCAGATTCAAGGGTACCTTCTCAGATGGACGTGTTAAAACAGACAAATTACGTCATGGTATCCTCAACTTTTTCCAAAATTTAACATATACTACCTTAGATTGATTTAATTAACTCTATTATAAATATTTTTATAATATATATTTGTCTTTTAAAATTTTTGTGTGTGATCATAATTAAAATAAATAAATAAAGTGGTAAAAGTATTTTTTTTACAAAAAAATGTTTAAAAATAAAATGTTTATTTTTACGACGAACAAAAAATGAAAAGAATATAATTATGTATGAACATGGAGAGTAATTGGTTTGTGCTTCTTCTATTATTTTTGATTCGCCCTCCTTTCGATTTAGTGACTTAAAATTGGTCAGATTATTGGACGAACTAATCTCAAATGAATTTTTTTATAAAACCTAACACGAGACAAATCGAATAGCTTTGTTCATATTCATCCCTAAATGGACCATGATTTCAGAAACAAATACTCTATCCATCTCTAAATTATTATTTTTATTTTTTTTATTTATCTCAAAATAATTATCTTGTTTAAAAAAATTTCTTTTTAGAATATCATTTTTATCATTTTAATCTTATTTTTTTCTTATTTTAATTATAGATCACGTATACATGAATATTAAAAAAATTATATATTATATTTATATTAATAATTAAATTAATTATTTTTTTAATTTATGTAACAAATTAAATAAAATAATAATTAAGGTACAATGGAAGTAGTTGAAGTAGGCTGTGGGCTTATCATGAAAGAGGTCAACTTTTCAAGAAATAGTGGTTTGCCATAAACAATAGGTACTAGTAAATGTTACTCCCATCTTTATTAGTTTGTCATAAACAATAAGTAATAGTAGTTTGCAGTAAATATACTGGCAAATTTTCAAGAGAGCAATGGAATCGTGCCGCAAATTTCGGGTGGTGTTTTCTATGAACTATTCTACGATCAAAATGAAAAGGAAAATATTGGAAGGCATGCATCTAGACACTATTTGTTAAGGTTCTTATGTTATGTTTGACTATTTAATATTATATTTTAAAATTGAAATTAAATATATAATTTTAGTTTTATAAAATTTAAATTGTGCTTCTAATTTCAATTCTGAACTATAACATTAGAATTGTCAAACGGACCCTTAGGGTCCGTTTGGATAGAAAGAATTGGAATTGAATTAGAATTACAATTATAAAGAATTAAATTTCAACGTATTCAAATTCTATAAAGCTTCAATTCTATTGTTTGGCTAATACGTAGAATTCCATTAGAATTGATTTATAATGTCAATTCTATTGTTTGGATACTCAACTAGTGTCATGGAAATGAATTTGCTACTTTAATATACTTTCCCTCTTGTATTCCCTAGCATAAAATACAACTACATGTTTCAAATAATAATAAAATTGATCACAACCAAACAAGTTTCAATTACATTAAAAAATCAAAAGATAAACACAATTTAATAATAAACCATCCTCGAATAACTAAAGTTACTACAATCAAGTTTAAGCATGTATGAAAATAAAGCAACACATAATTCTTAATAACTATCCACTACCACTACACAAGACCAAGTTGTTTTCACTTGATTTGGAAGGCCCACCAATGTTTCAAAAAAAATTCCTTTGATCATTCGTAAATGTATCAACTGCTTTCAAAAATTGTCGAACCAAGTCTTCCACTTTAGACAACTCTTCCAATGCCATTTCGTTGTAGCTTAGGAGCTTCGGAGTTCATAACGCATCAAGAGAATCCGCCATACGAGAGAGTACATCATGTAATGCTTGGGAACCATTATGCTTCCGCTTTTAGGACAAGAAATAGATGAAGATGAAGCATTGTTACCTTGTCTACCCTCCAAGCTACTAGCCATAATCGAAATTTTATGAAATAAAACTTGAATAAATAATGTCATAAGAAATGAGATGAATAGATCAATCAACACCACTTGCACTCCCTTTCCATCACCTTTATACCCAGTTTGTAAAAGACTTTGTGATGGTACATAATTTAAGAACCCCATAAGAAATGAAATGAATAGATCATTTTAAAGGCCAAGTTGATTTTGAAGTTATATTTTTAATGAAAACATAAAAGAAGAGAATACTCTAGCCAAAACAGTGGACCAACCAATATATATAACTAATGAGACATTGCCACATTTTAGTCATATTACATGATCAAGGCTGTAAATTAAAATTTAAAGAAATGAAAACAAAAAGTGGACCAACCAATATAAATATATATATATATATATAGAATTTAAAAATATAAGAAATGAGAAATGAACAACATCCATGAAACAGAGAAACAAGAATCCCGAACAAGGAAAGCTCAAGTTATCTAGTTCATGAGCTCGAAGTTATAAGGGTGGTTGAGAAGAAAAAAGACTATTCTTGTGTTTAAAAAGAAAAAGAAAAAAAAAGAACACAAGCCGGATGGATCTTGGTTGGTTTCATGTGTCTTGAGGATTCAACAAACGAAAACACTCGACAAAGGGTGACCTATGTTTACGACTCCGGATCAATTAAGAAAATAACATCTAATGGCAAGGATAGACAAAGAGGGACTGTGGTTCTAGTGGAGGAGCCACCGATGGGAGTGAAATCCAAGATTGCATGTTGGAAGTCGACATTCGAGTAGCTCCAAAAGTAAAAAACAAGACGGGTGCAATCTAATAAGGATTGTGTTGAGGGATAGAATACGTTCTGTGAAAGAAAGGAAAGGAAGGAAAATAATTCAGGAGGTAGCGGCGGAAAATTAGGTGGAAGAAACTAAATACCCATCGAACAGGATTGTAATTGACGAGTCATTGAGCAACCATACCACAACTGATGTAGCACAGAGTGACATAGAATGAAGATTCATCCAACAAGTGCAAAGAGAAGGGAGAGGGAGGGGGGGTAAGAAGAACAGCATAAATCCTTAAACACAAATATTATTAAAATTAAATCAACGATTGGAGATTACATGGATATCAATATTTAAGGCAAAAGTAACCCCTACTTTTACTAGAGCTAACTAAATGAAAAGCCAGGAAGTACCATAACAGTACTACTAGACTAGGATAATCCTAGCACTGAAACTTCTTGGGCTCAAATACCCAACTAATACTAATCCCCAACTATTTCTACTATATACATTACAATCAATTTATCTCTACACAATATGACACAAATCCCCAAATAATAACTCAATGCAAACAAGAGTACTATTGAATCTATCCATTCTATAAGAGTACTATTGAATCAATTTATCTCTGCATAATCAAGTATCTAGATGTTTTGGCTAATCACTCAGGGTACTTAAATCATCTAAAACAAGAGTACTATTGAATCTATCCATTCTATAAGCAGGTATAACATCATCAAGATGCAGGAAATATGGATGCCATAGAAGGTGAAATGACTCGTCTTCCTCCAGATGTCATAACCCAGTAAGTCCCAAAACAAACTTCAAGCCAAAAATATAATAATTTTTTAACTTTATTCAGGTTTTTAACTACAGGAAAACAAGTACTTGGAAAAAGTAAATCCGTCAAAATTCTAAGCAATTTCACTATCCTGTAAGCAAATTTATCCACAAATGTCTTTGAATGGTACTAATCGGGATCTATCGACAAATTTGACTAATAAGTTTCCCATGGCTACAAAAAAATTGGAAGTGATTATGAATTTAAGGAAAGGCAACAAAAAAAAAAAAGGGGACTTTATTCAATCCAAATTGCAAATTATGACTTCAAAAGGAAATAGAAAACACAAACGACTATGCAAAATGAAAGGCACAACCAAACAAGTTTCAATTACAATGAAATTGTACCTTATTAGAAGGTAAATCGAGAGATCGAAAGATCAAGGGAGATCGAGAGATCGAAAGATCAAGGGAGATCAAGAGATCCGAGAGAGAAGGGGGAGAGATCGAGGGCTCTAATCCATGGCAAGCGGCTACAAAGATGGGAAGGACGATCTCGCAATAGAAGCCATGACATTGGTTTGGGATGAAACGGTTTGGGAGCCATGTGATGGTGTGAGATGAAGACGGTGTGAGATGAAGACGGCGTGGGATGAAGAACAACCGAGTTTTGCGTTAAAATTTTAGAATTGGCTTTGTAATTATCTACTTCCAGCTTAGAATTAGTTTCATGGAATTTGACTTGTCAGAATTCTAATTCAATTCTATTTCTTTCTCTTATTTATGCATCCAAACAATAGAATTGAAATTTTATACTCCAATTCCATTTCCATCCCATTGAATTGGTGCATCCAAACAGGCCCTTATTGTATTCGTAATTAAATTCAACTGTACGGTGTACTGATTTTCAATTCTATTCAAAACATTGATGATCTTATGTTTAAACTAGAGTTTGAAAAAGTTGTAGGATTATGGATTTCGTTGGACTAAATTTAAGACTTTGAACCCTAAAAGATTGAGATAAATAAATTACTATAATTGAGCTTAAAGAAAATGAAAAGAGTGACCGATGGATATCTCCACATGTACGTGCGAAGTTCCTTGGAATGGGGCATGGGGTAGTGGATTGGATCTATTCTATGGCAAACAAAATAGATGGGTGTCTGAGTCATGCCATCATAATCTGTTATCTATAGATATGTGAAGACAATATATAATAATAGTCCCTTCCTTCAATATATTGATGCTGTCTTGAAAGAAATCCGCTTTATCTTTATCCTTTGTTTAGTTGATTCTGAATATATATATGTATATATATATATATATATATATATATATAGGAAGTATTTAATGGTTATTTTTTTATTTAATCATTAATGGTTACTCTCATTATTTAATTTTTGATCTAATGGTTGATAATAAGAGTAACTATTAAATACTCCTCCATATATATATATATTGGGGAGTATTTAATGGTTACTTTTTTATTTAACCATCAATGGTTACTCTCATTATCAACCATTGGATCAAAAATTAAAGGTTGAGATTTAATGGTTAGTTGAAAAATGCAATTAATGCAAGTAGGTGAGTCATTTAATGCATTATATATATATATATATATGAATAACTTAACAATCAGTTTGAGAGACAGATAGAGGTGGAGCCTTGGAGGTATGTCATATGTGTTATGTGATTTGTACCGAAAAGAGATTGTGTTATGTGACACGTAGAAAGCATTCCAAAAGTTGACTACAAATAGGGTTTCTCTTTTATTGAGTCGGATATTGATTTATTTTTTCAATCAGTTCAAGAGGTTAGATTATAATTAACAATATTAACATTGAAAACAATTGCATATATTTACTGAACAAACATATGTGCGTTTGTGAATAAAAATACGTACACTTTTAACTCAAATAAAAAGTTAATAAAAAAAAAAAAAAGGAGAAATTTGAATTTGTAGTCAATCATTGAATCTCTTTTGTAGAAATGGTTAGGAGCCTTGCTCCTTTTTTGGTTATAAGAATGAAACTGACTGTAGGTGAACCCTAGGTTTGGCTGGCTAGTATTAAAGGGACCAATTTTTGGTTAAGTTTATTGAAGGTAGGTGTTTCATCGATTGAATTCTTCTTCGTTATTCAACTCTTACGATTAGTTAGCCTTTTTTATTGGACTTAAGAGTGAGTTAGCCTTAAATAGCTAGCCGTGGATAAAGAAACTTGTATTAGTAAGTTTTTTTTTTTTTTTCCTTTTTTGAGGTTTTAAAAATATCTGAATCATTTATTTAAATAAATAAGTAGAAATGTTGGACCAACAGAAGGAATTAGCATGCATTTACCTGCTTTTTGGGCAAAAGATGAAAAATGTTGGAATGAGAGAGAAGGATGTTACATTTTTACACAATGAAAGTGTTAATTCATGATAAATTATAATTATGGGATTAAAGCTAGTTACCTTTCCTTTTTTTTTTCTTTTTTTTTAGTCTGAAAGCTACAATTTCAGAAATTGAATGGTGCCTATAAGTGAGGAATACCCTTTAGCACCACATGATTATAGGTTAATTGATGACTAGTCATGCTTTCAATACATAGAATAGATTCGGGAGGTGAATATTTTTAATGGAAAAAATATACTAAGATTTCCACTACCCGGCAGGCATTGGTTTCGACTTTCGATAATGGGGGTTCCTTTCACGCCAAACATGTCCTATTTGAACTTGTTTGGCTGGACATTGGAGTGAACGTCTCTATAACTCAATTTAATGGTTGGTTTAATGGCTTGAACATCACTAAATTTTTACTCCCTTTTGTTCCACCTAAAGAGTTCACGTTTAAAAATTTTAATAATTAAGAAATATATAAATATCATTAAAATTGATTATAATTAAAAAAATATTTGAGCATAGATAATATATTTATACCATATGTGAATGGTAAAGTTATAAAATTATGAAAATTTTATGCATAATTTTTTAAAGTAGACTTTTTATGTGAAACATCCACAAGTAGAATAGTGGACTATTTACCTCGAACAAAGGGAGTAAATGAAACGATCTATTTAGCAAGATATCTCACACGGAGTATTTAATTTTCATCAAATACAAAAACAGCTCAAAACATATCACGGTGATACTCGATATCCTACTCTTGAATAGTAAATCAATAACGGTAGCACATGCACATTTTGTTTTGTTTTATTGATCATATATCACTAGATTATTGGGACTGTAAACGATTATTTTTTTAGATTGTTGGGAATTAATTTTGAGGGATACTCTAGGCAAACTGAAAAATGACATCATTCTTTTATTATTGTACGACAGCGGAAGCAAACAAATAATAAATTGAGTAAAAATCAATGATCAAGCAATTGGGAATTAAGAAAGAGTATTTGATATTTTAAGACTGTTTTATATTGATATTTCAACCTTATTTACGTTTTATAATTACAACTTATATATAGGATACAAGACTTAACCCTAAATACAATACAAAATAGAAAAACTCTGACTGCTGAAGTTGGCGGCGCAGCACCACTATGCCTTGCGCGACCGCTCCAAGCCCATGCGGTCACACGGTGCGACTGCACCAATTCCAGAAAATTCAACCCACTGTGCGCATTCATGATGCGACCGAACCACCCCGGCAACCGCGCCACTTCGATTGCCTCCCTGCACAATCCCACAGTTAGTACCAGATATTATAGTAATCGAAAACTTATGAACAAGTATATAAATAGCGTCTCTTAAATTATCTTTGATTATTAGTCAATCAAACGAGTGGAAAATAAAACTTCATAAATTGAGCATTAAATATCAAAACTTTTTTTAAAAATTCTAAGATATGTTTTATGTAATAAAAACAATGGGTAATTTATTTTCGGGATTTTGATATTAAATCAAATAAGACTAAGATTGGTCATGTAATTTTTATTTTATACTGAAATGTATTAAAAATTTTACTAATAAATTAAAGATGGTTTTGGATGAATATTCGGTTGACACTTGTAGAACATCTCAAAATAAAAGAATAGACTTTTTGTCTGAAATAAATAGAGTAATTAAGAATTTGATATTCTTTTAGAAAAAACTTTAATCGAATAAGTAAGAAATGACGATGTTTATATTTCAAAGATTGTTCAAGCGTGGGGTAGTTGAATTTTTTAAGATAGCTCTCCGAAGAGATAGAAGGTTTTCTCATTGACAAATCATTAAAAAAAAAAAAAACAATCAATTACTCTTTCCATCTCATTTATATCGGTCATACAAAACTCATCGTTTCAAATTCTTATTAATAAACATCTCAATAACCACTATTTAATTTTTATATTTTCATTTATACCATTTATTTGATTAAGTAATTTATATTGTTTACCTTTTAAATATTCAACTTGGTGAAGAATTTATATTACGACAGCTCACTTCTCATACTTACAATTAACTAAAGCTAATTCTCGATTAAAATTTATATGGTTAAGTTGTGATCTCACCTTCCTTATCTTTCTTTCCCCCTGTTTTTCTCTTTTCTAAAATAATAAGTACATGTATAATGTTAGTGATGAATATTCTATAATGGCCTGTATACTGATTATCACGTTGGAGGGCTTTAGCGGGGACCCTTCCTGCTCCTCTCACGGTGTCTTTTTTGCAAACGTTATATGCCAGATATCCTACATCCGCGACGGCTCGGCACCCCTAGTACCCCTGATTTTTTCGACCTCATCAGTTAGGATTAAGTGAGACACGGAGTGTGATACGGAGTGAGATAGAAAATTTAAAGCCCCTTTTAGTACACCCTTGACCCGCATCCCCCTCCTACAAGCTACAACACTCATTTCTCTCTCCTCACTCGTCTCGTCGTCCTATTTGACCACACTCATTTCTTAAAATACAGGTTTTAAAATGCTGCTAGAAAAAAAATTACGTATTGAAGTGATATCTCAAACGCGAAAAAACTTATGTTTTGTAAACGCTGCAATAAATAGACTCTAAATCGCTAGTATAATGAGAAAGTAGATAACTAATGTGCATTAAAATTCTAAGTGATCAAAAACTTTAAACCGGCTACAAAAGAAAAATAGACCAATATAAATGAGACAAAGGGAGTAATATTTATTAACGGTCGCAATTTTGAAATGAAAAATGGCTTTTATTTCCATCCGTTTGAAATCTCAACTTGGGAGCATGATTTTTTTTAGGTCATTAAATGAGTTTTACTTCCTTAAAAAGTACTGACAAATTTCAACAAAATTGATTGCATGCGTAAATTACTTTCATCCAAAATTGACTTGTGTACAATCTGACAAAAATATTTGTAGGACTACGAAAGTAATTTCTCCCTGAGAAAAGACATTAAATGAGCCCAAGCCCAATCGATCATCCAGTGGTTCTATTCTTTCTCTTCAAAACACTTCTTCTTGGGCTTTAACATTATCAAAAAGTGTTGCCATCTTAAGATACAAAAGAGTCATTTGGCCGAAGACACAAGATTGCAGAAAATGGGACTACCTCCGTCTCATTTATTTTTGATGAGTAATGCTATAGACATGTAAAGAGTGCTAAATTTTTTACACCCAATAATGTGTCAGTTAAGGTAAAACAAAAAAATAAAATTAAAAATTATAATTAATGCATCACATCAACTGCCACATCATTTGGTGCAAAAAAAATTTAGTACTCTTTAGGTATCCATAGCATTACTCTTTATTATTTTTATTTTTTTTGACTATTTTCTTCTTTTAGATGTTTCAATGTTTTAGGTCACTTCAAAGTTCAATGCGTATTAATTATCTAATTTTTCATTATACCTCTAATTAAGTTGAGTATTTATAAAGGTAAATAATGCACATTAATTAATTAACTAAATAAAGGGTATAAATAAAAATCCAAAAATTAAACAATGGTTGTTGAAGCATTTATTAAAAATTCTTAAATGACTTGAGTTTTTGTCTAGTGGTCAATATACAAGAGACGGCCAACCTGACCTCTCTGAAGAACGACTAGCATACCCTTCATTTCATTTTGTAGTAAATAGGGACTTAGTCTGTCTGCAGAGAGGATACCCTTGGTAGTCTAGTCTAGTGTAAGCAAACAACCTGATTCGAGGCCAAAAAATCGAAACAGTTCCAACCGTATCAAATAACCGGGATTGTGTAACATGACGACTATTTACGCATAAATATGAAAAAGGGGCATTTCAAAGTGAAGAGGGATGATGTGAAGTTTTCGTGCAGAGAAGTGACTTCTTATAGCACACTCGAACTCAATTGGCAAGAGGTACTAACAATAAACTTCACTGTACCAATTTATAAGATAAGGATACTATTTCATTCTCTCATTATAGACTACAACACATATATGCAAGATTCAAGCAGAGCACCAAAATTCACCATATCATCATCAACCGAATTGTCTTGTGTGGGGCATGAGAATGGGATTTTGGGAGGTGATTCTGGGGGATTATTATTCATGGACCTCGAGTCGGAGCGAAGCAGAAACAGCCACCGGCCTGATCTTCTGGTATCATTCCTCCACCCTTGCTGGTGTCGATAGCTTCCAACATCTGGACTACCTCATCCATGTCGGGCCGCTTCTCTGGGTTTGCATCCCAACATTTTTTCATGATATTTGCCAATGCACTTGGGCAACATCTTGGGATCTCTGGTCGAAGATTCTGCAGAAAAGAACGCAGATATCAAATAAATGTGAGTTTTCAGAGGGAAAGAAATTTCGAATCATACATGCAAACAAAGACAACATCCTAAGATATTGGATAAGTGAGCAACTCTTATGCCACCAATAAACCTTGCACGGGTATGCGAGTCCAACTCGTGCACAACAGAATTAAGATAAAATCCATGTCTTCCCAGCGGAACACAGATCTGCTCAGACTTTTAGAGCACAGGACCAACCAAGTTTGACTTGCATATTAAAGAGGTGTGAAGTCAAACATTTAAAAGTTATTCTGTGCCAAAATGTCATGTTAATCACATTGTGTGTTGAGTTAGTTTGATAACGCATATAAGCAACTTCATAATTTATTCTAATAGCCTTAACACAGATATATTGTGTTGTAACAGCATATGAATCTAGGTAGAAAACCTAGTCGTATCTACATGACTACGTGGTCAGGTACATAGAAACCATTTGTTTCTACATCGAGACGAAGGCCAATAGTTATAATAAGACTAAACAATTCATATGTAGCTAGACCAAAGTGCAAAAGCATTAACGAGTGAAATAAAAAATGAGAAACTAGAATTTGTTCATTAGCTGACCTGTCGAACAACTGCAGATGAAATCTCTGCAAAGCTAAGATTTATATAAGGCAAATCACAGCAATAAATTTCCCATAAGCATACACCGAAGCTGTAGACATCGCATTTTCTGTTGTAGGGCTTTCCATCAAGCACCTACACAACAACCCAATCAATCTTCTGTCTTCTATATTCAAGGAAACAAGAGAAAGAACAAAATGGGCAGAGCGTTGCTTAACAAACTCAAAATGATTTAGTGTTCAATACAAAGAGAAAACATCTAAAAACTGCCTGAAGGGGGTGGGATTAGGTGGCAAGGTCACTTTACCTCTGGGGCCATATAACCAAGAGTTCCAGTTTCACCAGTCATGTCCTTAGGATTCTGAGCCTCAACACGAGCAACACCGAAGTCAGCAATTTTTAAGTTCCTTTGAGTATCGAGCAACATATTTTCGGCCTTGACATCACGATGTACAATCTTCTCTGAATGTAGATAGCTCAACCTACAAAATGAAGACGGTAAATATTCTTCAACTAATACTGAGAAGAGAAAAAAACACAGCTATATCTCGATAAAAGTACTCACCCTCTAGAGAGATCCAAAGCAAGCTGAATCACAACCTTATAGGCAAGTTTCTTTTTCCTGTTTTTGTATAGGAAGCCTTTCAATGTACCGCCTGCAAGGAATTCTACAACCACGCAGCACGCCCTTGAAGGAAGGTTAGTACAACCATCTGAAGGGTTCTTCGAAGGAATTTTAAGATTGGAAGTCCCCATTGACGCACCAACAAACTGCAGTCAGACATAGTCGTAGTTGTCACTATGCCCAGATATTTGCCCCCCACAAAAACAATAAATAAATAAAATGATATCATTGTGCTTGCAGGTACGAAAACTATTTTCAAACAATTAGCCAGGCACTAACAAAAATAAAAGAACTTTCTGTAAATAGAAACTATTTTCTCTTCTGCAACTGCAGAATACCATCTTGAACCCCACCCTATCCAAACCATGTTCTCAGATGATATAACTAGCATAAGCTTGTATAAGAAGAAAGAGAAAATAAATTGATTGAAGAACCATGTTTGTACTTTTGTAACATTTGGATGATCAAGCTTGTGCCAGACGGCAACCTCCTGCCGGAATGATGCCCGCAAAGCAGCAGTTTCAGCAGCAGTGGCCATGCCATCCTCTCCCCAGTCCAACAGCTTCACTGTGACATCAAATACAATGTTGATTAAGCAATTATAAAATGAAAAATGAAATCAACAAGGTGTGAGACAGTTATGGCATCTAAATAAATGAAAAGGAGGCCAATTTGTTTGACAGTTCTCAGAAGCTGGCTTCAGATCTAGTATTCTAAAACAGAAACAAGACTATTTTTTTCCAATAAACACAAAAACTTTATCCAAGTACAAATCCAAGTATAAAATCTAAAACAAAAAATTCTGAATATCCATAGCAACTTGACCTATGTGAATGTGCAGCTTACATGTAATGTACACCAAACCAGCTTCAAAATGTATCACACTTAACCGGTCTCACAAGCTATGCATACCCATATAGGACAAAAATAAACAAATTTATCCACCAAAAAGATAAGAAGTATTGGGAACATTAGGATTAAAATCAAAAGATTGGCCTTCTAAAATTAAAGAGCATGTTTTGACCCCCATTCAGATTGCAAATCAAAGTATCCTATGGGATATCAACTTCCTCGACTTGGATAAACTAAATTTAATTACTTGCGGCACCCTCTTTATTCCTGTAGTCCATTCAACAAGAAAGGGTGAGCCAGCACAGCAAAAAGGTTGCTCCATTCTGACCTGGGCTCACAGGTTTGAACTACAAAAACAGCCTTTTGACTTGCAGGCTTCACATACTATATTATTCTGACCAAAACCCACAGTGGTCAAAACCTGTGCACCAGCTCACCCTTCCCACTCGATATGCCTAGAACCATTTCTTCCCAAAGCTACTGCTTTTAGCTCCAAGTGCCCGAGACAGTATTCACATCAAGATTACTTCTAAATTTCACAAAAGCATGATTTGAGAACTTCTACTATGATAACCAGGAAGAAAACACAGATCCGAACCGTAAGGCATTATGTGTGGTGTCTATACCATTGTGTAAATCCTGAAACCTGTTGTTTATACAAAAGGCCAAGCAATGTCATCATTTAAGATCAGGAACAACAGCTTCACATAGCCAACTATGCAGTTATGCTAAACTCAATATAATAAAATTTGCTCTCAATCTACAGGAATTAAAATTTGTGCAAATTACGATTGTCTTCCACTTCTGCAGCTCTAATTCCAATGAAAACCCAAAGAGTTGGAAATAATAAACTAAATATCAAGGCATACACCAATAGGGGATCTTATTCACCTCAAATGTCTCCTCACGACTACTATGCACGTCTTCTCACATTATACTGCAAACGTGAATTCTGGATCATATGTGACGCTTTCATAGCAATCCTACAACTATGACTATGGCATACTGCAAAAGTAAGAAAAAGAACCCTAACAAAGGCTCCTGAAAGTTGAACAAATTTAATCTCTATTATAAATAGATGAAAGGCATAAACCAATGAAGACAGCCAATAATAATGGACTTGTTTTAATGTCCACCCTACCATCAAAACCACCTCCGCAGGTTATAATAATATCTCTTTCACGAGAGTAGCGGACTTCTTTTACTCCAAAACTACATCAACTAACTATGTCAAAACTAAGCAACAAGTTCAAAGTCAGTAACCTAACTCTAAGATCAACAATATATGGAGCAGCCAATAAAACTTACTAAGAAGCTTGTTGAGCACGAATATTCTATTTTATTGTCGATGCAAGGGTCCTCTATGGTATCAAACTAAAACAGTATTTCCACTGCTTAATGGAAATTGGAATAAAAGAAAAGGAATGATATGAGATTAACGAAATAGGTGCAGCCGAAAAGAGAATGCTAAGATGGATATGGTAAACCTAGGAAAGTTAAAACAAATAAATCCGCGAGAAGGCAAAAGTTACTCAAATAGGAGATAAAATGAGATAAAAAATCGCTTAAATATGGTGTGTACACAAACAATGTCCAACACTAAGTGCACCAGTAAGGAAGTGTGATAGTATTAGTATCAACAACCAAGCTAGACGTGGGGGAGGACCAAAACTAACGTGCACAACCATAATAAAGAAGGATATGAAGGAGTACTGCTTGTGTTTGACTTTGCTTTCACTGAACCGAATGGCGAAAAAGGATTCATGTAGCCGACCCAACAAAGGCCAAGTTGAGCTGATTTGTATATTTCCATATGATATATGATATACACTCTGAATACTGCTAAAAAATGATAACCTACTCCCTCCATTCCAAAAATGGGTCTCTTTTTGGAAAAGAAAAATAAAAATTGTCCCAAATTGAGTGTCCTTTTTCTAATGAAGTTACTAATTTCACCATTGCCAAGTATCCTCCGAATGTGCTCTTGCAATGCTATAAGGTCGATGCTAAGGGTATTTATGTGATGTGCTACTAAAATTGCTTAAAAGTCAACTTCCTTAATTTCTTTGGAAACCCATAAAAGGACACTCGTTTCTCGACGGAGCGAGTATTAAAGTGTCTTAACTCTGGGGGGTTGTAATCACTGGGAAATAGTTTCTACGGAACAATAGTCAGCAACCAACTTTGGTCAATGAGAAGCGCAATTTTTTTCTGATTAAAAATATAAAAAGTAAAACTGTTTAGGCAAGTAAAGAGGAGCCACTTTTTAGCATTAATACAACTCCCTTTGTTCCACCCAAAAAATCCACGTTTGAAAAGTCTAATAATTAAGGGATATATAAGTATCATTAGAATTGGTCATAATTAAAAAAAATGCTTGAGCATAGTTAATGTATTTATACGACATGTGGAGGGTAAAGTTATAAAATTATGAAGATTGTAGGCATAATCTTTGAAGGTGGACTCTTTATGTGAAACATCCCAAAATAGAATAGTGGATTCTTTACCTGGAACTGAGGGAGTATTACTTAGATAAAAGAAAGGGAAGCGCATCATGCTTCCACACAGCTCCCGCACTAGGTGGTGTGGGAGGTCTCTAATTAGGCAGCCTGTTCCCTACCATATGCTGCCTATTGCTGCAAACTGAGAGGTTGGTTCCTAGCTGGAAACCATGACCTCCACGTCACAATACAATAGACCTGCCACCGTGCCAAGGTTAGCCCTTATTACAACTTTTCCCAAGAAAAAATAGGGGGTGTGGACTTCAGCATTAAACAGAGTGAACATCCTTTTGGCAATCGGAACTGCCTTTCAGTAATAGTAAGTTTCTCATGCTTTTCCTTAACTTGAACAATATAAACAAAAGGAGATTAGATTCCTTAGTATAATTCCAATGTCTGCATGGAGCCATTATAATTTCTATCAAGTATTAACCCAAAACTGACTTCAGTACCTGTGTATTTGGTATTTGGTTTGCTAATTCGTTGCGAGCCACACACAACAATACTAATAGAGCATTGTCTACAAAATTAATCACAAGAACAACCATTCATCACCATAAACTAAGCACCAAGCCAAATAGAGGATGTCTAATACCTACCTCTAGATAGAGGATGTCTAATACCTACCTCTAGATAGACTGAAGAGGTACAATTTGAATTTTTTTTTTCAACTAGACCAAAATTTCAGATGGATATTTAACATATTTTTATTACTCTAAGATAAAACTATAACCTTTGGGAACTACACTAAGAGTACTATAATTCACATGTTTCATATGTGAAAAAGCAATTAAATCCTTGTCAAATATTGATTCAAAAATTGGTCAAGCTGACCAAAAAATTCAAGTGTGCCTCTTCAACGGTGGTGGAGGGACTATTAATTCACAGTATTCCTTGCAGCTAAGGTGACGATAACATATATTGAAACCACTATAAGTACATTCATAAATCATAACAGAAACAGAGCATTAAGCAAATTTTTTGTTGTCAGAAGAAGAGGAAAAGAGAGATTTTTACCTGCAACATCCTGGCTGTCATAAGTTCCACGATAGACAGTGCCATAGGTACCTCGAGCAACAAGATACCTTATTTCCATCTTAGACAAATCAACCTCCCACACTTCCTTGGGCTTATTGGGTTCTATATTTCTCGACCAAACCCGGCTCAAGTGCTTCTCCAGCTGGACATCCAAGCTTTTGAGATCAATCTTATCAGCTCTGAAAATCATGTCTTTTGTACTAATACTTCCCTTACTCTTTCCCAACAAATCATTCCCGCTAATACTTCCCAAGCCTTTCAACTTCGAATCTGAATTCTCGGGTTTGGGGTTCTCCCCAATCCCCTCACTTGTTTTTGAATCCATTGTCAATAATCAAACAGATGAATCAAGAATCCACAATACCTCAATTTTGGGCACAACTTTTTTTACCAAAAACCGATAAAAATTATAAAAAATACAATTTAATCGGACAAATTACCAATCCAGTAACAGCTAATCGAAAAAACTAAACACAAGGTAGATGCTGCCAAACTGAATCAAGAGAACACGTCAATAACCTCAATCTTTAAAACGATCTCCTTCAAATTTGGCATATAATTGCCAAAATAAACTTCAATAAGTCAAACCTCTACCAAAATTGAAAATTAAATTCAAACAAAACAAAAACAACAAGAATAAAGAAAACGACCAGCTTAATCAATGAAAGAACCTCAACCCACCTAACCCAATTCCTCCAATATTTTTTTATGTTTTTGATTTTTTTTTTAAATTTCCAGATAAGTCAATTCCTTCCAATACTAATTAAAAATGCAATCATAAACAAGAAAAATTAAATAAAATTTAAGCTAGAACCCTAAAACTTCCTCATCACCAAAGAATCCTTTTTTTTTCCCAAAGTAAACTCTTTTGAGAAAGACCCTATCCCAACAATTTATGACAAGGACAAAAGACCCACCGAAATTATTGAGGGAAAAAAAAAACTTAAATTAGAAATATCAAAAGACACCCACTAAAGAAATTCAATACCCAGAAAAAAATGGAGAAAACTGAGACAAAAAAACGCCCCAAAAATGAAAAAGTAGGCGAGGGAGACGAAAAGGTTGACCAAACCCTAATTGGGTTAGAACCCAAAAACGTGGTCTTCAAATTCAATTCATGACATCACCTGAAAGAGATGGAGAGAGAGAAAGAACAAGAAAACTTGGGGACTTGAGGTAGAACAGAGGAAATGGTGAATGAACAGAGGCGTTTCTGTTGAGGAATTTTAGAGAATGAGAGAGGGAAATAGAGAAGGGGTGTTGAGATTGTAGGGTGTGTGAGATATATATATATATATATAGTGGTGATTGAGATTGTAGGGTATATATATACACACACATATATAGAGAGAGAGAGAAGAACAAAGATTATAGAGAGAGAAAAGGGCGGAGGTGGGGGGGTTATTTTTGCCTAAAATAAGGCTTTTTCTGTATTCAAAGCTTACGAAAAGTCCAACATAGATTTACGCCAAAACAGAAAGTACCATTCCGTGCATGTACTTCCAACGAAATTACCCGTAATATTCCTATTGACAAAAATGTCCCTCCTCTTTGTCTGTATTTACAGTTGAGGACTGACAAGTACATTTGCCAGAACAATTTCGTTCAATTTTAATGATGTTCAATTTTAATGATTACTGGTCGGCACACCCTATGGCCTACATGGGTGTGTGTCATTCTCAATAGAAAGTAATTAAAGAAGTACTCCTCCTGTTTGTTTTTTAAAGAGGGTATTAATATTATTCGACATATAATATTAAAAATAATTTATTTATTTAAATATAAGTATTATAATGTTAAGTTTTTCTCATTGAAGCTATGCATAATAGAATCACTCACTTAAAATGAAAATCAAATTAAGAATAAAATGATAAAAATAACATTCTAAATAAAATTTAAAAAACGACACTTATTTTTTTGGAACGGTAAAAAAAATTTTTTTTTTTTTGCGTCAAAAAGATGAGCTTTTTTTTAAGAATGAAAAGAGTATATATTGTATTCGATAGTTATTTCTTAATATAACATGTTTAATAGCTTTTGACTTTATTATTGAGAATAATTAATCATATTAAATAAAACAACTTGAGATTGTGGCTACATAATAATTGAATACTTTTGTAAATTAATGACTACAAAATTTAATAATTTTCCTAATTTATACAATAAATCAGAATATATCTCATCAATTAAAACGAAGGAACGAAGTTGTACTCTTTGGGCCATTTGAGTTGTCCAAAACTACTTTTTTTCAATATTAAACATCACATCATATAATATAATTAGGGAAAGATATACGGACTTTATTTTCAATCAACATATTTTATGTCATGTTTTATTTCTTATATATGATGCCTTAAGTGTTGTGTCTTGCAACTAGAATCCATAATCAAGTACAAATTCTCCTATAAACCAACTTCAACTATTCCCCAATTGTTCATTTATTTAAATAAGGGGCTAAGCCACGTGTACTCTAAGAGCGCAATTGTCTCCTTTAATTTTAACATCACAATTTACCATCACAATCTTATTGAATTTTTGAAAAAACTAAATTATTTGCATATTTTGGGATACTTTGCTCCCTTTTCTGAGAAGAATGATTTGCAATATGTGGTAATTTTTCCCCATTGAGGTTACTATATATGAAGATAAAGCATAACTATGTCATTTTTCATCTCTACAAGAATATTACATTCTCCCTAAATGAATATCACTTTTATTATACATCTATCCACATAAATTTTAGTTGTGTTGCAAAATTATTTTCGGGAACCTTACTTTTGCCCCAACATTACATGTTAAGAAATGAGTAAAATGTGTGTCTCTCTAGCCAACAGCTTCAGACTTGCTTGTACTTACAAAAATATTGCACATCTATATATATATATACATATATATATATATATATATATATATATATATATATATATACAGAATAGTCTCTAAAAAGGGAAAAAATTCCCAAAATTCACTTGCCAAAAATGGAAATTAATTTATTTATATTAAAAATTGTGTCCTGCCTTGAATACATAAATTTAGAAATTTTAATCCCTTTTATTTTATTTAAATATGACTTTTTACTTTTATTAATTATCCTAATTAAAGTTACAAATGATAAACAGGTAAATGTTTGTTATCTGTTTTTATTCATATATAGTTACTATCTTATCTTAATCTTAGTCAACAAATCTAAACACGATCTTCCTTAAGATAATAATTACGTTGGTCTTACCAAATCTAATTCCTTAAGAGTTCCAACTTCATGCATGGATGGGAGAGTATATATATATTTGACTTGCGAAATTAATTACCAAAGCCATTCAAGGTTTTAAAAATATATGGGGTGTTGCTCATAATTAAAATGTGTTTATAGGTAGATGAAATTAATTAAGCTAGTGGTCAACAATTAATTAAATCATTTTGGTTACTTGAATTGGTTCATTTTTTTCTTTTGAATTTTTTAGTGACGACTTCCCAGTCACACACAGTCTTTATATAGGATTTAAGTCATTACATCAATTATATATTCTTTGATTCAAAACCTATATTCATATGCTTACTTAATTTTTTCATATTTATGCACATACGGGTATCATTTATATGAAGATTTACGTTGTTAGAAAATAGTCCATATATATATATATATATATATATATATATATATCCACCAATTATTGATGTGCAGGATCGGCAGTAAAGAATCAATGTTGATACCAATCAATATGTATGTATGGGTATTATGTATGTATGTATGTATGTGAAGGTACGTACGTTCATATTGCTCCTTTTGTTTTGCTAATTAAGTACTCCCTCCGTCCTTTAATTCCTTTAATGTTCATGTATATGTGATCTATAATTAAAGTAAGTGTAAAATGATAAAAGTGATGTCCTAAAAAGGAAAGTTTTGGTATAATGTGTAATTTCCTTTAATGTTCATGTATATGTGATCTATAATTAAAGTAAGTGTAAAATGGTAAAAGTGATGTCCTAAAAGGAAAGTTTTCAAATAAGATAATTATTCTAGAACGGATAAAAAAAAAAGAAGACAATAATTTAGGAACGGAAGGAGTATTTTTTATGATTATGTCATTTTTCTTAATATATTTTAATTTAATTAATTTCCCATCAAAGATTATGAAAATTCTATGTCTAATTAATGCATTACTAGAGCTCTTTGCATCTAAACATCGTGGATACTTTTCTTAATTTCCTTTTAATTTTTCCCTCTTTTTCTTCTATATAATACTACTATATATACACAGACGACTATTATATTTATATTTTAATATGATAACAGATATCAAAATTCATCCCAAAGAAATTTATTGAAAGACCCCCCTAGATTTATTAAATGAGATTGGTAACTCCACTAGTCTCACTTTCCTTTCTTTGTCTCCACAAATATAAAGTACATACATGCCTTTTATTATTTTCTCATCGGTGGTCAGCTGGTAAGCACAAGAAAGAGAGTGACAAAATTGCTAAACATATTAGCACTTCAAGATTCATCTTTAGCTTAAAACTGATTTTGTTTGTTAGCTGTATATACATTTTTACAAATATCAAAATAAATAATTTATAAGTTATCCTGTCCGTCGGACGAGTAGTTTTCAAAGAATTTATAATATTTTATTTATTAATGTAACACTCTATAATTAAATTCACATTTTTTTATCTTTACATTTAATATATTAATTTTTTGTATTAATATAGATTATGTGCATCTCACGGATGGATTACTAGTAAACTCTAAAAGGCTTAAATTTAAGAAAAATGATTCTATAAATGCCATTTTCTATATAAAGAAAGCAATAAGGATATTCACAATCCTTAACATCCATACTTCTTCTATCCCAAAATAAGTGTTTATTTTTTAAAATATTTTGTCATACGATAAAAATCTATTTTGTAATGAATTAACTAAATCCACCTTTACCAATTATCTCTCGATATACACTTGTAATGCTATAACCATAATGTGGATAACAAGAGTTATTATGTAAATGTGCTACTAAAAAGGCTTAAAAGTCAACTTCTTCTTTTTTTTGAAGGCAAGTTCATAGATTGTAAAACAGTCTTTAAACTGGGTTGCTGTCATGTTTTTGAAGCTGAAAGTATTGGGTTAACTGAAACGCTATCGTGGATTAAATCGTTAGCTTTTCAGAATGTGGTCTTTAAGATGGATGCGAAGCTGGTAGTGGATGTTGTGAACTCTTATAATAATGATATGTCCGAGTTTGGGTCTTTGATTCGGCGGTGCAAATTTCTTCTTGATCAAGTTCCGAACTCAGTCATCTAATTAAAATAGGGTGAATTACAGGTCGGTCCCTTTTTAAACATTTGTAATCGCTCCAGTCCACTCATCTTTTTTAAAAATCGAAAAAGGGTATTTTTGGGGCAAAAAGACGATTATGCCATTAATGAAAGAAAAACAAGCGCGCATCAGTAACCCAAGGCATCTCGATAACCGGAAAAGGGTATTTTTGGGGCAAAAAGATAATTATGCCATTAATGAAAGAAAAACAAGCGCACATCAGTAACCCAAGGCATCTCGATAAGTAATCCAAGACATCGCATGGGTTAATCATCGTGATGAGCATCCAAGGCATCGCGATGAGCAACCAAGGCAACGCAATGAGAAACCAAGGCATCGCAATGAGCAACCAAGGCATCGCGATGCAACAATTAGTGCATCGCGATCATTGCAGCGCATATTAAGGAACCAATCGGTGCACGCCTTAGCGAACAGGGGGCCAACTGAAAATTTTGAATTGTCGTTGCTCGCTAAGCCGAGCTTTCCGTTGCTCGCTAAGCCGAGCTATTGTTCAAGCCATCCATTTCAGTTTATTCACAGAGACAAAAAGCGATGCTTCACTTTGTACTTCGCGATGCTCCACTTTGTGCATCTCGATGCTCTACTTTGTGCATCGCGATGCTCCGTTTGAATTTCAACTGCTGAAAGGGACTTGATTTTTGTTTACCTTTCAGGGGCGTTGCCCCCGAACCCCCACGTGGGACGTTGTCCCCTCGACCACTGCGACCTGATCGGGCAAGTTGATCCCCGTTGCGTTGCTCAGCATACTGCGTTGCCCAAACATCAAGGCATCGCGATGAGGCATCTTAGCATCGCGATGAGGCATCCCTATATCGCGATGCCCAATTCAGTGCCTAATTTAAAAATAGTATTTTCTGGTAGAAAAATTATGCAGAAATGTAGTACTAAGTTAGGATAACAATATGTGATTGATTTTAAACAAATTCGAAGCTTAAAACATAGATTAAACTGGTCAAAACAGCCCAAGAACAAGGAAAAACGAGATGAACTCAGAAAATTTGAATTTGATCAAATTCGTGTTCTATGCATGAAAATTCGACTATTTTTTTTTCGTTTCCACGTTTGTTTTGTGAATTTATATTTCTCGAATTTAAATGCTATGAAGCTTTCAAGCGTAAGAGCTGGGCTGTGAAAGTTAATCTTTATCATCAAAGAAACGGGGGACATTTTAGGAAGAAAATTTTCAAAGTGCCTTTTTCCGGTTTAAAAAAAATGTGGACTGGAGAGAATAAAATTTTTTCAAAATGTACCGGCCAGCAATTTTCTGATTAATATACTAGTAGAGACAGGCCCGGCCCTGAGTCATGTCTTGGGGGGCGATCGCCATGGGCCCCCAATTTTTTGAGGCCCCAAATTTATGTATACAACCTTAATATGTAGTATACTATATTATGTAAAATAATGTTTGCAATTGATTGTGGTGTAATGGATAAGGTAGTTGTTTATGAAACTAGGTGTTTTGAGTTCAACACCTAGCAAAGTCATCCAACCTTTAATTTTATTTTGGGTTCTATGAATTTAATTAACAAGCCTTATTTATGTATAATAGATAATGTATTAGTATAATTTTGTAATTGACTCTTTATTTTATTTTTGGTTCTTTGAATTTAATTAACAAACCTTATTTGTGTATAATAGATAATGTATTAGTATAATTTTGTAATTGACTCTATGACTCAATGAATAAGATGTTGTTATATAAAATTAGAGATTTTGGGTTCGACCATAGCGGAGTCATCCAACCTTAATTTTATTTTGGATCCGCTGAATATTCTTAAATAATAAAAAAAATGTTAGTTGACGATCAACATTTTTTTAACTGAGTCATTAAAAAAGTAAAAATTGCTTAGATTGAAATACAAATTCAATTATAATAATAATTAGGTAGATTATAACAATATTCCAAGTAAAAATCAGGTTCTATTGATATTGTAGATCAATATTTTTTTAACTGAGTCATTAAAAAAGTAAAAATTGCTTAGATTGAAATACAAATTCAATTATAATAATAATTAGGTAGATTATAACAATATTTCAAATAAAAATCAGGTTCTATTGATATTGTAGTCAAAAGATGCAAACAAATATATTGTTTTTGTTGTAAATTGTGTTAATCGGTGCAGAATAGTAATTTCTAATAATTAGTTGATACTATTTTTTCTTGTATGTTTGTAGATGTTGCACTTTTTCAATACTTTGAATAATAAAAAGTGAAAAAATATTTGCGTAAAATTATTATTTTTATATTTCAACAAGGGCCCATTTTTTTTCTTTTTGCCCTGAGTCCCCAAAAGTTCAGGACCAACCCTGAGTAGAGAATCGAATGGTGTTGCTGATTGTCTCGCTTTTAATGCCTTTAATCTTTCCAGTCCATCTATATTCCATGAGGTTCCTAGTCTTTTAACTAGTTGTCTGGTGCGATATTGTAATCTTTCTACTTGATTAATGAAAGTTCACTTATTTTCAAAAAAAAAAAAGTCAACTTCTTTTTATTTCTTCTAATAAATAAGAAAATAGACAATTATTTTGGGATGATAAGAGTAATATTTTTTCTGTACATACTTCAAGCATCACTTAAAATTATATATTTTCTATATCTTTTTTTTTTTTAGGGATCTGTTTCCTTATATTATTTACTTGTTTCTCTTTGGGGAGGGCTATAATTAACAACCCCCCTCCTATTAAGACACCCTTCCCAAAATTAATTACAAAAATGTCATTGTGTAAAAATACATTAATACTCTTTTCCCTTTTTTTTCTAATATATCTTCTTTCCTTCCCTTCCCCACCGCAGCAACAACCCGCCCCCCTTCCCCATTTTTTTCCCAGTTCCCCTCCTCTATCCCTTCTCTCCTCTCCCTCTGTTGTTGGAGTTCTCTCCCCCCCCCCTTTTTAGCTTTCTTTCCTTCTTCTCTTCCCTTTTCCCTTCTCTCTTCCCCTCTCCCAAACTCACCACCTTGAAAAAAATTAAAGATTTTTTGTTCAGCCCCGGGCGACCGAACAACCCTCGATTGTTCGCCCAGGGCCAAATAAGAAATCTTTAATTTTTTTCAAGGTGGTTTCAAAGAGGAGGAAGGAGAAGGAAAAAAATGAGGAAATGAGGGAGGGGAACATAGATTGATGGAGAGAGAGGATAGGTCTGAGAAAAAAAAAGATTCCGAGGGAGAGGGGAGGCTACCAGAGGTGAGGGAGTCGTGAGTTTTGGGGAGTGGGGGATTTCTACCGTGGGTGGGGTGGTGGGTTAGGTTTAGATTGAATTAATTGAGAGGGGTAAAATAAGAAATGTGAGGGCGATGTATTTAGAAATTAGATTGGTGTAAAATTAGTGTACAGAGTGTATTAGGAAAAATGATGTATTAATAGAAAAATTGAGTGTTAATAGCGCTCCCCTTTCTCTTTTCTTCTTAAACAGTTTAGAAATTAGAATCAGATTTCTCAAAAAAAAAAAACAATATTAATAATTAGAATCATAAGTAGGATGTGGGCTATGTTTGGACTTACGCAGCCACCGTAAGCTACGGATCAGTATTTTATAGGCCTTTCTTGGGCCTATAAGGTTCACTCCAAACACACTGTTAAATATTAGTCCTAAGGCTCCTAGCAAGTAAGGCCCATAATATCCTGACTCCTCTTTTTTAGAGGCTTACCAATAAAGCCTATAATTAGTGTAGCTCTAAATATGATCCAACACTTTCTAGCCCATTAGCTCCTACATGATCCATCGTACCTATAAGTGGTTCTAGCTAAGAAACTAGGGATGTCTGATGTCTCTCTACCTTGTGACGTATCGTATTTTGTAGATGAAGACATTTTTAATTATGTAAATTTTGTTTGAAAATGATACATAAACCTTATTTGAGCCGAGTCATACAATAATTTTATTTCTTAAAAATAAAAAAGGGGCCTGCAGCAAATCTTTGTATAGCATGATGTTGGAGTGGAAGGTCCTCTTGTGATTCAAAATCAGGCGCATAAGCCTTGAGTTGTTTTTGGAGCACACTCGTTTGAGCATATCGCACTGTGAAAAGGGTTTTCATTTGCAGGGTTCGTTTGAGCATATCGCACGGTGAAAATGTTTTCATTTGCAGAGTTTTTTGTGTCATTCTCTACGGATGGATGACCGAAAGAGAGTTTTTCATTTGCAGGGTTTTTTGTGTCATTCTCTACGGTTGGATGACCGAAAGAGAGTTTCTAGCTTCGGATGGACTTGTGGAGTAGTGGGTGTGTAGTTATATTTATTTGACAAAGACAATTACAATGCATCATAGTTGCTAAGTGGCTCTCGATGATATCTTTTACCAGATTATGATGTGAAAACATTTCAGGGTTGCCCATCACATTCGGGTTCCACAACTCAAGACATTGTAGTAATTAACGAGGTGCAACCATACTCATGGAAGATAAACCATGTCTAATGATATTAGAGCTTCGTTAGTCATTTGCCATAGGTAAATATCTTGAGTTAGAATCTCATTCCGACCAAGAATTCTTGTGGTTCTTGAGGATCCAACTATAGGTCAACTAGGAACGAGGAGCTCTTCTTCCCCTTTCACAATATCTTAAACATGGTGGTTAAAGAAAGCCCCCACTTTTCAATACCTCGCAAAAATAGTGTATCAGGCTATTTGAAATGATAAATCAATTTAGTGATTCCGTGTAAGCCTGTAAGGGAACTATAGACACCCAATCTGGTGCTCACAAGAACCCAAAAAACCCCCACTTCAACTATCGTAATATTACAAACTACCCATCTAACCTAATCTATGTTCTTGACCACTCTCTTACTATGATCAAAGAATGGTACGAGGGCAAAATTTTTGAATTTCATAAACTAACTTAAGACAAAAGCAACAACTTAAGGGTAGGACAAGATTTGGTGATTATATTATCTTCTTTTGCTTGGACTTTAATTGGACTTTTTCTAAAGCCAAAATATTTCAGCCCATTTTTCCATGAATAGAAAGGTCAGACAATAGCCCATTTTCCTAGCCTCACCTAAAGAGAAAACTATTCATTCAACTTGTCCACACCTACTATGGACTTTATGCCCTTTGATACCAAAATCCATCTTTATAATATTTCTTCATAGAAAACTTGCAATTAGAGTAAGGTAAGAAAGAAACTTTAGTCTGTGCCTCTTTGGATTTTTACAACTAGTCAACTAATAAGCTCTTTAATAAAAGATTGGAATCTGACCTTCCCTCCAAAAAGTCTTCAAGGATGAAGACATTACTCAGTTCCAAATCACACTATCATTGGAGCTCATACATTGGAGTAATAAGGATCACTATTATAATAAAACCTTGGTTTCAAACTTTCAAGAAAAAAGAGGTGTTTTTTGCGATTCTGGGTTGCTGACACATGTCAGACTAATGTGGTTAAAGTGTAGCGCTAATACCCAATTTTCTACATGTTTGGGAACAAAAAAAAAAGTGTACAAACAATATAAATAAACTGATTACAAATTGTAAGATACATTGAGTTGTGATAGTAATTTTATACTTCGTCTGTTTCAATCAAATAATTTACATTTAAAAAGTCTAATAATTAAGTAATGTACGAGTTCTTTTAGAGTTGTCCATAACACAAAATACCTTGAGCACGCCTAAGATAGTTATATATTGTACTCCCTACATTCCTAAAGTATTGTGTTGTTTGACTTTTTTGAGTTAAACTAACTATTTTTCAAATTAAAATTTGACGTTATTCTTTTTAAAAATCATAAAACATGTAATTTGTAATATTTTTCTAAGTATTACGAATTATTTGTTTTATGATTTTGAAAAAAATAAAAATATATATATATACATTAAATTTTTATTTAATAAATAAGCAGTTTGACTCAAAAAAAGTCAAACAAGATAATAATGAGAGAATTGCAACATCAAAAAAAACCCTGACTTATTTCACGTCTTGCAAAAATAGACCTATTAAACCTCCACCTATTTTTGTTTTTTCAATTCAAATTTTTCGTTAAACTGAGGTTATAGATGTTTAACGGAAGACTGATTTGGCATCCTCATGACACATGACGTGGTAAGGCGGAAAAAAAAATCAATTTTTTTTCCAAATTAATTGCAAGCATATTTAGTAGATTTAAAAATAAATAAATAAAAAAACTCTTTTCCAAGCATATTTTTTGGTATTTATATACCCATTTCATTCACACAACAAAAAAAAAAAAAAAACCAAATCTCTTCTCCTCAAACCTCTCTTACTCTCTTTTAAGCATCATGAATAATAGAGTAGTTCTTTGTCATTATGAGAGATTGACTGTCATGCGATTGGCAAATCAAAATCAAGAGAGGAGTTTTTTTTTAGGTTGGAGAGGACATGGATCTTACCACAACCCTTATTAGTATTCTTTAGTGCATTGAAATGCTACAATTAATACAATATTGTGTCTTTGGTGTGGCTGGAACAAATGGTGCCCCTGTGAGGCTTTGAACACCCAACTTCTTACCAAGGTGTCTCTGGTGGGGCTTGAACATTCGACCCCTTTGTTAAGAGAACTAAGCAGTACTAAATGGTGTCTTTGATGGACTTGAACAAACAGTACTAAATGGTGCCTTCAGTGTGACTTGAATAACCATGATGCCTCTAGTGAGGCTTGAACACCCGACCTCTCCGTTGAGAATTGTTAACTACCAATATGCCTCTGATGAGACTTGAACACCTAACCTCTCCGTTAAGAGAAGTGTACAGTTGGGCTAGAGCTCGTTGGTGGGATGAGGTTTTTAGGTTGTGAAAGATTTGGAGTAAGTTATTGTCTGATTTTTTTATTTTTATTTTTTGTGTTTCTTAATTTTGTAGATATATAAAATTATTTCATTTTACGTTTTTGTTTGTTCATTGCAATGAGAAGGAGGTTGTGGTTTTTTCCTTTGGTTTGTCCCTCCAAAAAAAGCAATGAAAGTGGAAGTGGACAGAAACAAATGTCTTAAATTCTGTTTGGTGTTATTATGTGTGTTCAGCCTGTTACTCATCTTAATCATAATTGGAAAGGAGTAAGCTGTTGGAGTATGAAAGTAGTAATGAAATGGGGTTAATTTTGTTGTATTAAAACCCCAAACTTCTTCTGAATGCAAAAACAAATAAAAACGTAAAATGAAATAATTTTATACATCTACAAAATTAAGAAACAAAAAAAAAAACAATAATTTACTACAAATCTTTCACAACCTAAGAGTAGCCTCCTCCGGAATTTTGATATATCCATGATGTTCGCATGATAATCAATCTCCCATAATGACAATTAACTACTCTATTATTCATGATGTTTAAAAGAAAGTAAAAGAGGATGGCTAGGATTGAGGAGATGAGATTTGAAATTTTCTTTTTTTGGATGAAATGAGTATATAAATACACAAAAATATGCTTGCAATAAAAGTTTTTTTTTATTTATTTACTAAATAGGTAAGGGTTTGTTTTGCAATTAATTTGGAGGAAATTTGGTTTTTTGTTACCACCTTGCCACGTCATGTGCAACGAGGATGCCAAATCAGTCTTCCGTTAAACGTCTATAACCTCTGTTTGACCGAATGTTTAAATTAAAAAATTAAAAATAGGTGAAGGTTTAATAGGTCAAAAAAAAAAACACGAGTCTTTTTTCGCAAAACGTAAACTAGGCCATGATTTTTTTTTGCAATTCTTTTGGATAATAATTTAGGACCGAAGGGAGTATTACATAAAGAGAGTGAAGTTGAAAGGATGCAAATATGGTATGTATAATTTTTTGAAATGAACTATTTAAGTAAAACATATCAAAATAAAATGATATGTTTTTAGAGGATGAGAAATAATTATGTTGTGAATTTTGCTAACAGACTGACCCTTACCACTTGTTAGTTTTGCATTAATAGAAATGATTGTATTGAAAATCCTTATCAATGCATTGCATCTTGAGAGAATCTTCACCTCGTTCATAGTCATTAGGCTTGTCACTAGATTTGATCTACCTTCAAAAAATATTCAGTAATTCTAGACCATCATATTAACAACTAAAGTGGCAGTTAAGTATCAATCAAAAGTCATCATTCGGGTGAGGTGGATAACTTTTTAAATATGAACAGATTTCATCTTCAAAGTTTGATCATGCTAGTGAAAAGGTTATATATAGGCATCACCTGATTATCTAGTGGTACTTGACCACTGAATATTTTCTTGGATCAACTTCAATAAAGAATCAATTACTACGATACTATGAACTTCGAATCGAATCGAATTATCTCCCAGATATTTCAATCCTCAATTCTATTTCTACTACTATCGGGTTTAGATCTAGTCCATTTAATTCAACCGTAACAAAATATTGAACATAAAATTGATCCATTAACATTGGTAATAATTATGATTCTATTTATTTAACTTAACCAACAAAACACAAGGAAAAAAATGGAATAGAGACATGGGTCACGTGCTAGACCAGGCGTGGAGTGAAGACTATGATAACATATCAACTTTGGCATTGCAGGGGGGAGGAATTCAATTCAAGAATGTTATGTATGTATATATATGGTGGGGAGACGGGAAAGTACAAATACCGTTCTTAATCATTATTGCAGTGTAAGTGGTAAATATTTAAGTGGCCAAGGAGGTGAGTCACGTGATTGAGTGGCTTTTCTTAAAGAGGGGCCACTTGTCCTAATAAAGGATATCACCTTCGTATGATTTTGACAAAGTGAACAAAGTTAAAGGTAAAAAGTTTCTTGGATTACCCATTTTCTCATTTTTATTTCTTTTTCTTTCTCCGCTCTAGATAGAGGACAACCTATAACTATAAGCCGCCCTTCTATAGTTCTACTCCTTCCACCCCTAAATTATTTTTTTTTATTTTTTTTTCATCTCAAAATAATTATTTTATTTAAAAAAAAATTTATGATAATATTTTTATCATTTTATCCTTACTTTTTCTTTCAACTTTAATTATGAGCCACATGCACATAGATATTAAAGAAAACTACACATTATACCAATATTAATAATCAAGTCAATTATTTATTCTAAATATGTATGTCAGGTCAAACAAGACAATAATTTAGAGATAGAAGGAGTATTATTCATGAAAAAATTACCAAAAAAAAAGGAATTTGATGATGTCAAAATTTGTACTGTGGTCCTATTGGGAAATGCACTGGTGATATGACTAGTAACTAGCCTGAAAACAAGAACAAAGGTTACTGTGCAGGAAATCCCTGCAAAGTCCCTCCGGTGTAAGAATTAAGACTGTATTTCAGAGAGAAAATAATGCTAAAACAGAGGAAATAAAATAGGGTATTATTGTGCGTACTGTGTACTGTGTCTGACACTACTATTTATAAGAGAGTAGGTTATACCCCTGGATAACGTCGGATCGTGATAGATGTGATCCGATCCCGTAATTCACGGATCAAGATAACGTATCCATTGTGGACTAATGTGAAAAACATTACAGTAGGGCTCTACTTAGTCGGAGACAATTTTGTGACATGCCTTTGTTAAAACCGAAAATTAGCTCGAAACCGATGAAAAAGTAGAGCTTAAAATATTAAGACTTCATCTTTGACTTAAAATTTTGGCTATTTTTAAGAGATACTTAATTTATTAAGTGATATAATATTGCATTATCAAACAATCTTATTTTTAATATCACTTAAAACTTTCCTAATTAAGCTCTTAATTGAGCTTAAAACATACCCTCGGAGACAATTTTGTGACATGCTCAAAAATAGTTTCGTAATATATGAGCGTTGGACCAATGATCCAAAATTTTTTGGTACCTGATCCGAGAACTAAAAATGTTAAAAAACCGACCCGATGCCCACCCTTAATGGCGGCCCACCTTAAGTTCGGCCCCCCTTGGATGGCGGCTCACTTTGGGTGGCTTGCTAAATGACGAGTTACCTATTGGTGGCCCTCTCAAATTATCCAAATATTATTTTTGTTCTTGTGTACAATTTTAGGTAGTTCAGGATTAAATGGTAGCAATAGATTTATATTTCATTTTTAATTATTAAGTAGTCCTGATAATATGTATATATATATATATATATACATACATATACATACTCTCTTCGTTCCATCTAAAGAATAAGGGTGTAAATGATTCTGTTTGGAACAAAACACGAGTTAAATCGTAGGTCATCGGTTCGTAAAATATCAAATTAAACTGAATCGTTCAAAATCTCGAACCGAACTGAACCAAACCACTGCGGTTCGACTTGGTGGTTCGATTTCACAGTTCAGCTTGGTGGTTCAGTTTCGTGGTTCGACTTGGTGATTCGATTTCATAAAAATAATTCTGTATGCATATCCATGAGGAAGAATGGAAGAGAAGCTGATCAATGAACGAGTTGATGGTGAGGAGTCGATGGTTTGCAGCGACGACGTGAAGATATAAGAAATCAACAGCACCAATCGTCCAGTTCCACTTTTCTATCTATTGAGAGTTAAGAGAACTTGAAATATGAGAGAGTAAAGATAGTAAGTCTTTAGATTACCGCACTGAGTCGGGGTTCAACATCGGATCTCAAACTTGTGGCGTGACTGAACACCTTGTGGGATGCCCGTGAATGCAACTAGTGGTGCCTTGCTACATGACACTTGTCTTGCACCAAATCTAGTGGTTTAAGTTTTTTTTTTTAATGTATATATTATTGTTTATTATATGCAAATTTTTTTTTTGACAAATACATCTGTATAAGAGCCCGCTTGGTGCAGCATTTTCAAAACATAATTTTTTTCTTATAAATGCATTTGAGATATCACTTCAAAACGCAGTTTTTTTTTTCTCCCTAGCAGCGTTTTAAAACCTTCGTTTTAGGAAAAATCTGAGAATTCCTGTGTTTTAAAACAAAGTTTTTTTTCTGTCACGACATTGAAATGAATTTTTTGCAAATAAGCTGCGTTTTGGCCAAAACACACAACCAAACGGGCTCTATGTTATTTTTAAATAACAATACTTATATTTGAAAAATAAATAAATAAACTGTAAAGCATTTTGTTGAAGATTTGTCAGCCATTAAATCTAGGACTAACTAGATCAGATTTGCCTAAACGAAATGATCCTGTACCATTCCCCAAATAGATGGGCCTGTTGTTTAAAAAAACAAAAGAAAAAAAAAAGAGAAGCAGTAAAAGGTAGGGCCCATTAAGTATGCTGGAGCCCGCGACGGCGGCCTTTCGAATTAATTGGGCGCCAAAACAAAATTGATTTCAGTAAGTGGTCACGCAGACATATATTTATTAACGGTTGTTGCTGCCTGCTACATTCGACTAGGAGGACATTATCCTTAGCAATCAACAGACAACACCCATAATAAAAAAATTAGCAACTATTCTAAAAGGGCAGTTATTTTACTGCGACCAACCCAGTTTTAGTATATTTATTTATTTAAGAATTAAGAACATTACTTCTTTTGACTTTTCCTTTTATGAGTATTAAGGACTATCGAATTTCTACTCCTGTTAGATAAATGTATGTATTAAAATTGTGTACCTAACAATTACAAGAAGAACATCCCAAAAGTCAAGAATATGTCTCTGCTGACACTGATTCTTAAAGAGTAAGAGTTGATCATAGTCTCGTGTGAAAACTCTTTAGTAGTTGTACATATATTGTTTAACAACTCCAAAACAAAGATAATTTGATGGATGACAAATGATATTACGAGATAGAACTCATATTGATGTTGATGTAGTTGGATAGTTTTAACACACATCTCAATACTTAAATTTATTAAGTTAATGATAACTTGAAATGTAAATGTCATTATTTCTAAAAATACAAATTTGATATGACGGTATATAGATCTTGGTAAATTTGATCCGATGAGATTGTCAAAATTGATATAATTATCACCATTTCAAGTTCGTAATGTCGAACCTCTATCTAACGAATATTTGAAAAACTAACTACTCTCATTTTTTGTATTGTAGTCTAATGTATTGGCTGCTTTTGGCCATTGATAGTCCCATTCTAAATTAATTCGCGATTCTTATGATTTGTCCAATGAATAATGATTCTGAAAATATTTGGTTATTAGTT
The DNA here is from genome assembly GCA_016624345.1 of Platycodon grandiflorus. Lineage (NCBI taxonomy): Eukaryota > Viridiplantae > Streptophyta > Magnoliopsida > Asterales > Campanulaceae > Platycodon > Platycodon grandiflorus. The sequence goes on from CM028369.1 coordinate 19,729,324, forward strand.
TGAGAAATGTTGCAAATCGTCAGAAATATTTTTGTCAACTCGCTTATATTATGTATGTTGCTATTAACTTTTTCACAAACATGTAAAAATTCATCAAATACAAGTCGATCCATCAACATAAACAAATATACATTTCCAAAAATGATTAAATAACACTAAATGTTTATTATTATTATTTTTTTGGTAAGAAGTTAATAGAAAAACACAACTAATTCCTAATGTACCTGACCCCTTCCTCATCCATCAACTAAATGCTTATTAGATACAACCCTTATATAGTAATTGTATGAGAAAATGTTCAATGGTCCTAAAGTATCACGTGACATGTTTATGTGGTGTACCGTGATCAATGACGACATAATATAGTGTCAAAGTGGTTTAAAAAGTGAGGTAAATTTTGAGTCGACTTTGTACACTTCAACATTAAAGTGTGTTACACGTAGACATATCACGTAGCGCCCGAGACCATAGAATATTTTTACATAATTGTACAACTTCTTTTAGATAGATTTTATGTGTATGTATAAACTCTCGTCAAGTCTGACTTGCAGTTTTCACGAAGAGTGGGATTTCTAATGGATACTTCATCAAAACCATGAAAGAATTTACTTGAATAACTTCATTACAAATTCAAGCAAAAATCATGACTTTCTCATTAGTATAGAGGGATAAGAAGACCTAGATTCTACGCTCAAGGAAGTATATTCAGTAATAACGTGCAATAAGTATTTCCATATCATCATAACACACATGTTAATTTTCTTCCTTTCTAATTGATTAGCCAAATTATATAACTTAAATGCAAAAGTTATTCTACAATTAATCACACTTATGAATGGATGGGGATCCTCTCCTTTGCTAAACTCCCTCAATTCTCTTAATTGCATTTAAAATCATCAAATTGTACTTCCTAATGTGAAAGAAAAGGATAAAATGTATCTCATCCGTCCCAATTGAAGAGATACATTATTTATTTATTTATTGTCAAATGGACCACTCTTCGGTTGAATATTTTAATATTTTTTACCTAGTGACAAAAAATAAAAATTATAGCCTTTGATAACTAACTAAAAGTGGTATAATTCATGTATTTTATATTTATTGAAAAGATAATTAACTTATTGTCAAATATTGATTATAAATTGGCCAAACTGACCAATAAAATTCAAAGTGAAGCTCTTTAATTGAGATGAATGGAGTAACAAAGTATGTTGAAATGCAAATACCATCACGAATTGTTACAGACTATTGTTGATTTCAATAAAATTTTGAGCTATTTTGCACGAGATAGGAACGGCTCGTGCGTGTTGAGTCACGAGATAAATTATATGTTCTATAATACTGACAACAGGTTTTTTGTTTATCGGTTGTTTCTAGTTCCTTGTCTATCCCGTGACGATCACGAAGTGTCACGGGGCATACCCCGTGTTCTCCAATAGTGGCAATAAATTATGTTGATCATCAATCATTACTAGTTGCCCTAAAATTTGTCGTTCTGGTATATTGTTTATATCGACTCCTAAGACGTACCACTTGGCCATCATTAATATTTACAATAGGTTTTGTGATTCTTGATAATTGCTACTCTCCCTTAAATCTTGCTCTCTCATGCGTCATTGAGCACAATGTTGTGGAATTATATCCTTTGTAATTCCTTTTTATCGGGTGAGACTCGAATTTATAAAAACTTAAATAAAATTAAATTTATTTCATCTATCAACTCAACTGTTAATTTTAATTGACTCTTGCTCGTAAAATATACCACAGTAAAATTAACTAGGAATCACAACATTACTAATATTTGGAAATGGTCAATATTACTTGACAATACCATGTGGATATACATGGAAACTAACCTAACAATAATTGGTTTTCAATGGGTAAGAATTGACATGGTCAATAGATGAAATACATCAACAATGTTTCAAAAGGGTAATGATATTTACACCATTGAAAAAGCTTCTGCGTATAGTCATTGAAGCATTATGTACAAAACAAAACAACATTATATGAAACTTTGGGGGGGTGTAAATATAAAGATTAAAACAAAGTGGATAAAAGGCCCTAGAAAGAAGGAGAGTAATGGTAAAAAATAAAAATAAAAAAAATCCCCAACTAGTAAATTTCACAGATCATCCTCAAGTTTACGTTACCTTTTTGTGCAAATTTATTTTTGTATATTTTCTCAGCAACAGCTGTTAGCCTCTCTCTCTCTATTTCTCTCACTTACTCTGTGTGTGTCTGCTTGTGGTGTTGTGTTGGCCGTAGGGTCATTTGTGGGGTTTGGCGTTTCCATCAGCACGAGGAAAAAAATAAACTTTTTTTTCTTCTCTCTTTCATATTCCCGCCTTCCCGCTTCTTCTAGAGTTGAATCTCACATCTCATCCTTGACTCTCACTGTTGTGTGTGAGAGTGAGTGGTAGTGAGAAAAAGGGGTATAGGAGAGTGAGTGAAAATGGGGGAGGAGAGGGAGAATTTAGAGAGAGAAAGTGAGGGTGGGGTTTGTGCTAAAAGTTTTGCAATGGACACTCCCGAGCGCACCCAGATCGCCGCTCCTCTGTCCAAATTTGAGGTTTGTGTTTGTGCATTTTGTTAGTGTTGACTGAGTCAAAGTTGGTTTTCTTTTTTTATTTTTGATCTTCTGGGTTTGTTTTCTTGGGAAAATTTGAGCAATGGGTATCTATTATTTCGATGAAATTATGCGGTTTTTGTTTAATTTTGTTTTTGTGTGGATTAAGGGGGGTTTGACTGCTGGTTTTGACTTGGGAGGGGGGGTTGGGTTGCAGAGAGTTTTTCAAAACTTGCATCTTTTTTCTACGGTTGTGATTGAAGTGGGTTTGAGTTCAAGGGTGTGAATTGATCTTTGATTTGCTGTGTTGGGCTGTTTGGCAGGTCTTGAGGGGTGGGTACATTCCAATTTGTTGAAATTACCTGTTTTTGTTGTTTAATTTTGTGCTTCTGGGTAAATCAGGGTTTTGATTTGAGATTTTGAGGGTTATTTTGGCTTCTGATGATTTGTGTTGGGCTTGACTAGATGTGTTCGACATTTGCATGATTTGGATTTGTACTTTTGAGGGGTTTTAGTGGCAATTAGAATCATATTTTGTTGATCTGGGTCTTTTCCAGTATCTGATGGCTAGGTTTCAGTGATGTTAAATGATTTATTTATTTTGACTAGATGTGTTTGATTTCTTTCCTGATGTACATAGTTTTCACAAGTCCGTAGTATGGACAAAGTTAGACAAAGTTACAATTTGTATTGTGCTATAACAATTTCCGCCACTTTTTCCTGTTCAATTTGTACTCTTTTAGGCACTCCTAGTAGTTGTATCTTCGACTGATGGAAAATCATCCTGTTTTCGGTGTTACCAAAATAATCCTCACTCCTCCCACTTCCTCTAGCCATGATCTGCATCCTGACTCTGATCCCTTATTGCATTTGTTTGTTATGATTTGAGAAACTATTCCCCCCTTCCCCTCCCCCCCCCCCGGCTAATGAGGGTTGTTAATCATGTAGCATATCTATATTTAAGCTTGCTGCATTTGTTCCTTTTTTTGACATAAATTTGTCTAAAAAACCTAAATACATAAATATCTTGATGTATTTAATCATGCATTGTGCACTGTGTTAGGTATGCATGTATCTGCATATGCAACTCCTGTATGCTTGAACTTTTTTCTTCTGAATTCTTGGCATTCATTCTATTTTGACCAGGGCTGCTTTTATCTCATCCTTTTCAATTGTAGTGCTTTCTCAATCTTGTATAATTTAATGATTTGTTACCTTGCATGTGATGCATATTTGCTACATCTCATTGACAGTACAGAAATGACTTTGGCAATATTCATCTAATGTGTTTCTGATTAACTACGGTTATGCAGACTCTTTGTATGGCTGTGGCTTTTCCTATATGTTAGGATAGCTTCTGATTAGTGGCGGATCCAGAACAATTTTTAAGAGGGGGCACAATTTTCACAATAGCAGTGGCGGATCTATGCCCTAATTTTGGATTAAATAAATAGAGATTTTCTATTAAGGTGTAGAACACACAAAACCATATACACAGTACAAATTCAGAAAATAGAATAATATTATCACAACAATTACATAAATTAAATACTAAATTCAAAGTTTTACCCAAAATATTTGCATTTATTGGTAACAAAATTAGCTAATTTTCTTTTTTAAAAAAGTCAAGTGGGGTCATGTGACCCCACTCTAATAGGCATAGCTCCGTCACTGCTTGTGATCCATATAAAAAGTTCGAAGTCCAAAGCATGAATTTCTATTCACACCATGTCATTTAACTTGTTGCATTTTATAATTTTCCTGCATATTCATTAAACTCCTTGTTGAAGGCAATTTCCTTTTCTCAATTTGCAGGACTCCCCTGTCTTTAATTATATCAACAGTCTTTCTCCAATCAAGCCGGTTAAGTCCATGCACATTACTCAGACATTCAACTCGCTTAGTTTTGCATCCTTACCATCTGTTTTCACTTCACCGCATGTCAGTTCTCTCAAGGAATCTAGATTCTTAAGAAGGTAATTTTATTTGTCCTTTTGATGAAGTAAGGCAACTTCAATTAGTGTTTTATTTTTTGAGCTTTTTTCCTACTCGCTACACCTTTTTTGTTTATTTACTTTTTTTCCTTTTCAGGCATCAATTTTCTGATCTGTCAAAACCTGAATTTTCCTCTGAGAATGAGAACAAGGGTGGTATCAGTGAAGCCATTGTAGACGCTGCTCATAACTGCTCCGAACCACAGGAAAATTTTGACCCGGGTAGTTCTGTTGCTGAAACTTCTGTTGAGCCACCTTATGATTGTTCAAAGCTTGAAATTGAGCTCTCAAGAACCTTGACCTATGACTGTGTCAGCCCCGACACCAAAAATGTATCTGAAATGGCTTCCACCTCTTTGATTGTTCCCTTTGTTCAAGAAGGCTCTGAAAAAGGCCCATTTGAGAATAAAGTGAATATAGAAGGGATAAGCCCAATTGATCAAAATAAAGCAGCATCAGGATGTGATTGGGAGAGCATGCTTACCGATGCGTCTGATTTGTTACTATTTGAATCTCCTATTGTTTCAGAGCCTCAGAAGGAACCCTGTGAAACAGAATTGGATTCTATGAGGTGCCAAGCAAATGATTTGCCAAAAACCCAAGCTTTTGATGCACTTGGCTCAAATGATCAACATGAAATGGAAAATTCTTCGGGAGAGGGTGGAGATTTGAAGGAAACAGACGAGGACCAAGAAGTACTCCCACATTCTTCATTGAGCAATTTTGTGGCTGGCGAGCCAGCTGAGAATATAAATGATGAGGTGAGGACTTGAAGTCCATTTATTTTAGAGTTAAAGTTGCATACGTGTAGTCATGTAGACTAGTCTTCTTCTTAAGACACTTCACTATTTCGAAGATAGTTGTCTGATGTTTTCTGAGTCAACCCCGCATCTTGCTGCTTACTACCGATCCTTTCAGATTCACAGCAATTCTTTCTTTTGTGAGGTCCCACGGGAAAGCTTAAAACCTATTTTTGGTGATGGAAAGGCCATTACAACTTGTGTATTGGCCTTCTTTATATTACACGAGTAAGTTATAACTAGGTTGATTTTTTTGCTCATACTAGTAAAATGAACTTATTACTTGGTGCATTATGAGATATAGTTGGCTTGTTTACACATGCATACTTACTTCGAACTGAGTATGTTGAAGCCGTACCCATTGACCCCATATCCTGTGCTCTGGCAAGATGACAGCTAGGCGGCTAGGTCTGATGGGAATTGTTAAATGCACAGTTTTCAGCTATGACATTCCTCTGGAAACATATGCTGTATTATAACTACTGCATTGGACTGAAAGAGTTGGAATGCCACTTGCTTTTATCAGTTCCCATTCTCTGTCCTGTGTTTTCAGCATTCTTATGACATTGCAACATAAGTTTCATGTTTGCGATTCTTGTATATACTTTGAAGATCCACGAGACCATGACCATCATTCTTTTCTCTTTGTTCCTTTCAATTCACAGCAATTAAACTTACGTTCCAGTTAAAGTGGATGTATTCCTGGTTTCTGTCAAATGAACGAGCAAAAAAATATAAAGACTTTTTAATTTTCCAATTGTGGTCATGGAATGCTTCAATTTGTGCCAAATATGTGATCATCTAATTTGTTGAGGATCCTCCATGGTCATCAAGTATATTAGATAGTGAGTCTGCTATCTCTTTTGCTGGCATTTGTGTACTGTTTGCTGAGCAGCCTTGCTGCCATCCGGTCCTCTGTAATTTATGATTTATTAACTGTCACACACACAGTTGGAAGTTACTATGCATTTCTGAAATCATTTAAAATTGCATATTGAATTGCCGAATTGTGTTTCACTGTGTACAAAGATTTGTTTACTGTATGTGACGGGTTTACTTGTTTCTGTGTAGCTTGGTTCTAATTTGAACCGTGGTATGAGAAGACGCTGTCTGGTTTTTGAGATGGTTGGGTCTCGCAGGAAACACTTAAATGATGGCTCAAGTAGTGACTCTTCCATGTTGTCACAGTCTCATGAAATCATTGCTTCAAGTGATAGGCGTTTAGTCGCAGTAAAGCCTGATTCTCCGCGATGCATTCTTCCAGGAATTGGTTTGCATTTAAATGCTCTTGCAACGACATCAAAAGACCACCACAAGGTTGTTAAGCATGAAGCTTTGCCTTCTGGTGGGCAACTGATAATTGCACCTCCCTCTGCATCTTATCATTCTTTGGTTGCTGGTCAAGAATCTTTAAATAGTTTATCTGGTGCAACTTCTTTGGAAAGAGACACGAGCTCCGGTCAAACCGCGGTTTCTGTTGTGGACGATGCATCTCAAGCACCTCGATATATGGTTAATGAAGAGTTGAATCACAGTAGCCCAAAAAAGAAGAGGCATGTTTTCTCTACTTGTACTTTTTAGACTGTGTGTGTGCGAGCGTGCATGCATTTTACTTGCATAGTCTGCTGTACTTTTGTCTGACATCTTGAATTGCATTTTCAGGCGTAGAGTGGAACATGCTGGGGAACCCGAGGCTTGTAAGCGTTGTAATTGTAAGAAATCAAAGTGCTTGAAGCTGTAAGTTCTTGCCTTCAATTTAAGTTGCCACATGTTTTAGGGCTGCATGACTAATGGGTATTCGTCCATATATTTGTTTATTTGCAAGTCTTATTCCCTAATTCACTTCCTGCTCCCGGATTCTCACCATTAGTTAATGGAATTACTTTCTAGAAGTCCTAGAAATCGTTGCCCTTTTAGCTGTTAAAAAGTAATTTTGATTCATATTCCACATTTCATAAGGATTTAAATTTTATATATGTACTTCTTTCTTTATTGTTATCTATGCATTTTCTCGGTAGAGATATTCTTGTCTGGTTCCTATGTATCTGATTGCAAACAGAAACAGATATGTATACATGATGTGAATGAAATGCAAGACCAATGTAGGCTGAAAAATTCTTCTTTTTTTTAAAAATAAAAATTAATGGAGGCAAGGACTGCTGTGGTATATACTAATGAACATGCATGGAAAAACAAGCTGAAGTTAATAATGATTATTAAAGCCTCAATGATCTTACTATTCCCTCTTTGGACTTTATGATACAGTTACTGTGAATGCTTTGCTGCTGGTGTGTATTGTGTGGAGCCCTGTTCATGTCAAGAATGCTTTAACAAGCCTATACATGAAGATACTGTCCTTGCAACTCGCAAGCAGATTGAATCTCGCAATCCGCTTGCATTTGCTCCCAAAGTGATTAGGAGCTCTGATTCTGTACTTGAAATTGGGGTGAGAAGTAGTATCTGGGATTTCATTCAACTTGGAATAGTGATTTTGATTTTGGGAATGTATCATTAAGCTGTTATATTCATGTTGCAGGATGAATCCAGCAAGACTCCTGCTTCAGCTCGACATAAAAGAGGATGCAACTGCAAAAAATCTGGTTGCCTGAAGAAATACTGCGAATGCTACCAGGTTTCTTCCCCTTGATGCAACTTTTTACATGCTTTTAGTTTTGTTTTATCATCATTTAATTGAAAGAGAGTGTTTTCTTTCAAAAGGGTGGTGTTGGATGCTCCATCAACTGCAGATGTGAAGGGTGTAAAAACGCATTTGGTCGCAAGGATGGTAAGTTTGCTTTTAAGCATTGAACCTATTTATTCTTTCCTATCTATAGAAGTGATGCTTCGTTTTGTAGGGGTAGTTGAGACTACAAATTTTTGCCCTTGAAAATTTGCTTTTCTGTTCATAGTTTCCCGTCTTTTGACATTTGGTAAAGATTATACAAAGGAACAGTGTGAATGTTGTGTGTGTGTACTGGGTTTTTTCTTTTTCGGTTTGGTGAGAGAGGGAGGCCTCTTTCACCATGCTTGTTTAACTCTAGCCATTGCTGTTTCTGATTCATTCTTTGGTTTAATAGGATCAGAAGCTGAACTAGAAGAAGATGAAATAGATGAATGTGAAAGGAGTGTGATTGATAGAAGTATGCAGAAGGCAATTGTACAGACTGAAGCCGAGCAGAACTCTGCTACTCCTGGAACACCTTTACACTTTGGCAGGTACAATGCATCACTTATAAGATGATTCTGATGAGATATACCAAAATAAAAACTGCTAGGAATTCCTAAATAATCTATGACTTGTTTGAACTTTCTCAAAGTTTTAATTTTTTTGTAGGCAATCAATTCAGCTGCCAATGTCCTCGAAGGGCAAACCACCGAGATCTTTTCTAGCGATTGGATCATCTGGGATGCACACCATCCAAAGGTTCGGGAAACCAAATCCGATTCAAACTCAAGGCAGGTTTGAGAAAAATTTCCAAACAGTTAATGAACAAGATGAAATGCCAGAGATTCTCCAAGGAAATGGATCTCCCATTAGCGGCATCAAGTCTGCTTCTCCTAACCGTAAGAGAGTCTCGCCTCCTCACTGTAGTAGCATAAGGTTGTCACCTGGACAAAGAAGCAGTAGGAAGTTGATACTGCAATCCATCCCTTCGTTCCCTTCTCTCACTCCTAAGCACTGAAACAGATAGTGCTGTTCGTGGACAAGTAGTATGAAATTCTTTTGCCTTTTTTAATTGTAGTTATTCGTTTAGTTATGTTGTCCGTTGCATGCTCGTTTGAGCTTCCCGTCCGTGCTTGTATAATAATAGTCTTGATATCTTTCCTCATAAAGATCTACCGTTAGAAGTGTTAACTTCTATTCTCGTTCTATAAGAACGCATACCCATATTGTACACTATCTCTGTTCTCTTCTTTGATTCTGCTTTGTTTTATCAGATTCTATTTGATGGAATCTTTTTGAGGGAAAGTGAATTTAATTCTGCAGCACCCCTTGGGTTTTGGACTTTCGAGTTTGGAGTGGGTTGGGCCCTTTTCCTTAGAATCTGGACATTCCGGTCCTGAAATCAATTTGTACGTCTAAAGACTTGACAAAAGCTACGGGCTATGTCAGCTTTGCAATGAAGTTATGTTAGAGAAAAGGACCAATTTTTCATTCTTATTCACTTCATTTTACAAATTATTGTATTGATAATCATCTCCTTCAAAAAAAAAAAAAAAAATTTAAAAATGGCGACAACCAAAGGGAGTGTCCACTATTTAAAAGAGGGCTTGTTACATCTTTCAGTTTTGCACGGTCTTGTTGGCGGAACCCCAAGGTTTTTATCGGGTCTTGTTGGTGGAACTCCAAGGTTTTTATCCGGTCTTGTTGGTGGAACTCCAAGGTTTTTATCCCTACAGATGGGTTTAATGTGGTCAAGTGTGGAAGGAGCTTTCCTTTAGTTGGATTTGGAAGCATATTAGGATGGGCCCTCCCAGGTCCTAGATTATGTCTTATGGCTCTAATTTTGGCCCCATTTTGACATGAAGGATGAAGGAGCTTTGGCCCATTACAATCTAAGCAATTTGAAAATTCATTGAACGTGATCATAGATCTAGCATTCTGCAGGGTTGTGTGTGTGTGTGTGTGTGTGTGTGTGAGAGAGAGAGAGAGAGAGAGCAATGTTGAATAGTCTAAAAGACTTTTGCCCTTTTATGCTAGCATCATATCCTGTGGCATGTGGGGTGGTGTGTCCTCAAATCTTTAGGATCATACAAAAACTATTGGGTCCAATAAATTTCAGTAGCCATGGATGCAATCCTCCACCCCCCACTTCTCTCTTCCAATTTACATGGCAAAAGTGCAAGACATGTGATTGGTTAGTCTATTATTTCGCAGTTAACTGCTATGATGTTTAGTTAATCACAAATCACATAAGTATTGATCAAAAATTGTAAATTTAAATCTGTTTGGAATTGTTTGTATTGAGATATTAATCCACCTCTTGTTTAGCTAAACCAATTTAATGGGTCTATTGTCTCTCCAAAATTTAGGGATTTTAGTTTTTGGTTTTGACTCTCTCTCTCTCTACAGTGAGTATAGTCCCACCAGCTACACTCTCTCTTTCTAACTTTTTCTTTAACAATTATAAAATAAAAATTTAAAACCAAAAAATCAACCTCAAAACCCTCCTATCAAATACTACATCTTAAACACTTCTATTGATTTATAATTATTATTTTATCTTTGGGGTAGAAAACTTGTACTTCTTCCCTCCCTAAATTATTGTCTGGTTTGATTTGGTACACGTATTAAAAAAAAATAATTGACTTGATTATTAATATTGATATAGTATATAGTTTTTTTTTAATGTATATGTGCATGTGACCCATAATTAAAGTAGGAAGAAAAAGTAAGAATAAAATGATAAAAATATTATCTTAAATAAGAAATTTTTAAACAAAATAATTATTTTAAAACAAAAAAAAAGAGAGACAATAATTCAGGAACAGGGTTTATTAAATTTGGTAGGTTTTAGACTTCTAGAGTAGGTGGACCAAAGTAGATATGATTGTGAAAAGTCCATCAAATGAACCCAAAAAGATAAAAATAAAAAGTTGGAAGGGTGCAATTTTAGGTGGGACACATCTCAAGTTGGGCTTAGCATATGTCCAATCCATTTATTCTAATCTGTGCTATGTGAAACCAAAACTCACATGCTCATTGATATGGAGACCCATTGCTGTTTTTTTACTAGTACGTTTATGTGGGCCTAGAGCTTCTTTCTATGGTTAAGGCTAAGGGTGTACAATTTAGGTTAGGGTACAGATTATGAAAATTAAAATTTCGTTTGTTTGTTTTATGAAAAATAATTTTGTAATCTTTTCTCTTTATGATGTTTATTAATTCTAGTACAAAATATGAGTAAATTGTGAAGGTTTCCCAAGTCTAATGTAAAATGGACTTCACGATTTGGGTTCGTTAAAGTAATTTTCCACGAAATGGGGCAGGCACTCCTCGCTCCCACTTTTGCTTCTAGTTACCTTTTATGAGTCTATTAATCTCCTTAGCTTGTTTCACCGTAAATGACTTGGATAAAAACACGACATAGTTTCAGTTTTAATTTTATCTTTTTTTCCATCATAAGAAATCTATAAGTGAAAAAAAGAAAAGAAAAAAAAAACAGATTATCGATTTCTCTAGCATGCATGGAGAAAGACCAACGAAAATGAAACACTCTATGTCCATTCCAAAATGAGTACATTATCATGTATTATTTTTATTATTCATGATCATGAACAAGAAGAACATTTGATTTTGATGAAGTTTTTTCAAAAATATGTGAGGAAGCAATTTCTCACCAAAAGGGACAATATATGTATGTGGCTGGCCCATGCCACAATAGAACAAAAATCTCATTAGGATGCATATTTTTCTTTTGAATGAGTTGAGAGGGGAGGGGGTCCATTGTGCATCAAAGTATATTTTCCCTTGCTCCCTTGATACTAGCTAGCTAGCTAGCTTTTATGAATTTGGTTTATGGTTGGTGGGTGTTGAATCTTGAATAGTGACATTTTTTGGTAGATAACTGTGTTAAATTTGCAGTCTTAATTTACTTTACAAAAGTTCCACTCACAATAGTGTTGTGTGTGTTTTTTGTTTGTTTGTACCTTATTTTCATGATCAGCTTTCCCACTCCCAATAATTTGAGAGAGAGAGAGAGAGAGAGAGGTGAGGGTAGATGTCATGTGTCGGTGAAGCCAGCTAGAGTCTAATGAAAGCAATGGTAGAACAAGGTAGAGAGCAAACATCTACCTTTACTTGAAGGAAAGAATAGTGTCGTTGGGAAATATATATATATATATATATATATATATATATATATGTTCTTTAATTTGATGTCAACATAAATAAAGGAATTGATTGTGAAATATACAAAAGGAAAAGTTCCTCATTTTGTTTAATTGATTAAGCAAGCTAGCCAAGATTTCACATACATACACACACAGGAAAGGAGAGGGAGGAAAGGTATATTACTAAAAGAGTTTTCTCACATGATATACTTAAGTGAAAATATTTGAAGTTAGATCTTGTCATTTAACATGATTTTGATAAGCTTGTATATTCTTCGATACCTGAATTATTGACCCTCAAAACAAAAATAGATTTATTTGAAACATATTGAATTATTGGCCCACAACTCAACAACTGTCCCTAAACATGATTTTCCTTTATATAAACTAGACATATGACCAGTGAAGAAGAAGTTATACACAAGCTAATCCATATACTCCCACCCTATTTTCATTCTTTTTATGTTTTGTGCAAAAAAAAAAATACATTATTGGGTGGAGAAAATATTCTACGGTCCTGGACTATCATGTGACATACTTATGTGGTGTACCACGAACAATACCAAAATACTTTAATGTTAATATGTTATAAAGATGAGCCCAAAGAGACATCACTTTTTAAGTCACTTTGACACAATAGTGTGCGGCTATTGGTTGTGTTCACATGTTGTTCTAGGACCATTGAATATTTTCACTTATTGGGTGTGTTTAGCACTTGATTTTTTAGGTTAGTTTTTTAGTTTTGAATTTTTATTTTGTTATAATTGAAGAAAAAATAAGAGAAAGATAGAGAGTAGCTGATAGGGTCAAAAAATTTTAAAAAAATCTTAAAACATTGCACAGAAAACAAACTCATTAAATTATTGGGATGAATTTCTAGTTGGCCTACAACTACAACATTGAATATTTGACCAACTAATCAATCCATGTTCCTATTGGACCCAAAAATCATAGATGAAAAAGAGTTAATTATGATGCCCTCCCTTGAGGTATGGCCAAATTGCAGCACTTTCCTAAACGCTTAGCAAATATGCCAAAAGACCCCAATTTCTAACATCTGTTGAGAATATTCCGGCTTTGATCGTTTTCACAAGGTAAAATATTGATACTACCCCTAATTGAATCAAAGTCAAACCACTGCACAAGTGTTCTTCTTAGTTCTTTCCCACTCTTCTTCATCATTGCATTGTTTTTGGTTTCTAATCAGTTGGTGATCAAACTAGAAAAGTGCAACTTTATTGCCCTGACTCAAATTACTTCATTAATTTTAGTGCAAGCACCTACTTTCTCCTTCTTCCATTTTTAGGGGATGAAACAATGGTGGATTAAGAGAGTGAACTCGAGAGGAGAAAGAGAAAATATAATTCGGCTATAAGAAAAAAATAGTCGTTCACCGTTAATGGCCATTTATTTTTTGGGGTCTCCCTGCGTAGTTGCCAAATGTTTGAAAAGAAGTTGTAATTCATCCAAACCTCAAGGGAGGGCACCACAATTTAGCCCTGATGAACAATTCCAAACCTCTTCTATACTCCTTCTATTCTCTGCCTAGATAATATATTCAATGATTAATCATATAAATAATCTTCGTACCAAAAATGGAATTTCTCTTTCCTTTTTTTTTTTTTTTTTGGGGGGGGGGGGGTTATTACAACATTAATTTGATTCTACTGATAAATAAGGTTCTCTTGTGCTACACCTTTGTCGGCAATCATCTCTCCTTTTGCTCTTTAGAGAGATTTGTGGGGAAACCCCTTATCATATTTACCTTTTTGAACTCCAAAAAGAAAATATTAGTAGCCCCCTTTTTCATGGCCCTTTCCATCTCCACATTGATTGAGAGAGAGAGAGAGAGAGTCATTTTTCCATGGACATAAAAGAACATAGTTAGTAAATTTGCGTAAGGGTAGGTATGAATAATTAAAAAATACTCTCATTTATCGTACTTAAACTAAATTTAATTAAAAATATTTGTATTTTTAGGTTGAGTCATATAATATATATATAGTACTTTAAACGTATTGTATTTCACTTATAAAATTCGATATATTCTGAATTTTGATATAATTTTATTATTAAAATTATTTAATTTATATTATTAATCTTGTTCGAATTGATCAAATTGGATATTTAACATGAAAATAATAATTATGAAGTCTAAGAAATATTATTTATTACTACGCATATTGTTTAAAGTACGCACTAAGGGCTTGTTTGGTAGTTAGACATGGATAAACAGTATTATTAATTCCGGTGCTATTAAAGCTCTCGCTATTAATCCTCACTTATAAATCGGAAGTAGTTTTGAAATTAAAAATGTTAATAACATATTTTTTTTAGTGAGAATGCTAATAATATCACCTATCCCTTAGTATTATTAGTGAGGGGATAAAGACTTTATTTGAATAACTCGTGCTATTAGTCCCGATCGCTTATTACGTACTAAACATCCGACTATTCATCTTATTAGTTATATCCGGCCTTAATCCTGAGTACCAAACGGCTCCTAAGAGTATATATGTTTAATCATGTTTTCATTTAGCTATTAACACATAGTTATTTTGTCATAAATATGTAATAATATGAAAATAATAGCTTTGAGAGTGTATAAATGTAACAATATTAAGATATTTAAACCTAAAAATGATAAAAATATAAAGAATTTCATAAAGAATATGACGTATTTTTAGTCCCGTATACTTCAATCATATTCGTATTATATTCGTTCAAGCGTATAAAAGTATTTTTACCGTATATGTATTATTATGTCAAATTTTTTCGCCGTAACTTTGAAAAAAAAACGTATAAAACTTGTATATTTCTTTTAACGTATTATACACGTCCCGTATTTTATTAACTATGTGAAAGAGAGGCAAAATTATATCGTTGCCAATGGTCCAAAGTATTCTTAAGTTTCACAAATAGTTGTGGTCCGTTTGGCAATGTATTTATTTCTATGTTGTGTATTTTACTTTTTTGAAGTAAGAGATCTAGAAAGAAAGAAAAATATATCCTAAAAATGATTGAAGAGATGATTTTGATCATTCTAAGTTGATAACCAATTAATCATGTGCTATTCATACTTTTCGAAGGAGAAATTCAAATGGTAGATTTTTTAGGAAAAATAAATTCTAAATAATCTAAACAAATTTAAAGGGGACACTTGTTCCCCTTCTTTTGAAATGAAGGTTGTATCTTGAAGACAAAATGTTAAGTGGTTGTACAGAAATAAGTTAAAGTGGTGTTTCAAAATTAATTTGAAAACAGTTGAGGTGTTACATATTTCTTGGTTGTTGGACCCTTATGTTAATTTGAATACCCGTCCGTGACTACATATGCAACACCTCAACTCTTTTAACGTGGTTTTGAATTACCATCTTAACTGAAGACGTGGTTAATATAGAATAAAGTCAGCAAAAATATGAAAAAAGATAAACTAACTTTCAAATTTTTACTTGTGTGTGTGTGTGTGTGAAGAATTTAAGAATGAAAAAAATTCTCCGCAAACATCCCCAGCCTCCTCAGCTCCTTTTTGGTTTCTTCTTTGTGTCGTTCAAGTATATGTATATTTGTAAAGGCATGCAAAATCGGTGGAAATAAGCAATGGCTGAATCAATGTCCCATTTATATCTCTTTCACATCAACGGGAGTCCGTGAAGTTTCTGCGCATATGACGCCTATTCAAGGTTACACGAGATGGGATTGAAAAGGAAAAAGACATGGACACAAATAAAATTTCAGTTCACAACAACTAGCTGATTAATGTGATTATTTTCAGCATGTTTAAGAGGTTTCGTATGGTGCTTCTAGGATCACTCACCTCATTAAATGTGTTGATCAGATGCTCGAGATCGAGCAAAAGAAAAGAGGAAGAAGTTTTAATAATATTGCGATTTCGATCAACCCTTCTCAAACTTCCCCGAAAATTTATTCAATTCATTGAATAACATGACGTAATTTTGATCAGAGATTTTCAGATTAATATATAATTTGGTCCCTGAACTTGCAACATTTTTTGATTAGGCTCTAGTATTGTGATATTTCCTATTGTGATCCTTGAACCACACTTTAAGGCTTATAGTTAGTCCCTCAAGTGACGGCCGTCACTTTACCAGTTAAATTTTTTTTGAAATGCCCAAAATGTCCTTACTACATGTTGAGTGTGATTCCACGTGGACACTTGAATTTAATGTTTTTTTTTCTAAGTTATGCAAATTAGAAAAAATCTCTCTCTCTCACCCAGAAACATTTTTTACACCCATGTCTCTCTCTCTCTCTTTCTTTCTTTCTCTCTCTTTCTCTCTCTCTCTCTCTCTTCTCGTTTCTCTCTCACTCTCTGAGCTACACCTCCCTTATTTAGGGTTTAGACTATGCTTTCAGCATTGGAAAGTATGGGATCTCTTGCTTAGGGCTTTGGAAGGTGGTCTAAGTTTTTATGACCGAGTCTTTCTGGCCCCTGTGAACATCTTTTCTTAATGTATTAAAGAGGGCCTCTCTAATCAGTGAAGGTCGGTGTCCACTAACGGCCATTCCTGGATCGGCTTCGATAACGCAATTTCGGTAGGAGTCGGTAGTTGGGTACTGGATCCCTTCGGACCTGGAGAAGGTCTGACGTTGAGTCGGGCTTTGGTGAACCAAGAGGTTGCTCTTCTCGTTTCAGTCCCTGGTAGGGTTTGATTCACGATCGTCGGCTAAGCTTCCTCAATAACATTTTCTGGTTTCTATGGTGGTGGCGGTGGCTGAAGTGGTTGGTGTTAGAGTTTCCAGGTTCTTCTCGGTAGAGGGATGAGATGTGGATTGTGCAGATTTGACGAAGGTTATAGGGGTAGGAGTTGATTTTCTGGCGGTCATCGTGGGGGTGCGTGTCGGTAGCCAAGCCAGAGATTTCGGCGGCATTTTGATTTGTCCTAAGGTGGTGGTGGTGGCGGCGGCGGCGGTGGAGGAACGAGCCTTCCCTACCCTCTTTGTACAAATTGATTTTATTGCCCTTTCTTTTGCATTATTCAAAGGGTTACTTTCTGTAATTTTTTTGATTTAGGATTCCTTGGATGAATTTGGAACCTCAATCTTTGTAATTGAGGTTCGTGTTCGTTATATAGTTCGTATATGATAAACTCCACCTGGGTTTTGGAACCTCAATCACAAAAAACTCCACCTGGGTTTTGCACTTTGCTGCATTTTACCATCTGGGTCTCCCTTTTTAAAAGAATCGACCAAAAAAATGCACAAAAATCCTATCTAGTTTTTCCCCATTTCACAATTTTGACCACGAAAATTCAAAACCCAACTTGTGTTTTGCCAAACACAATATTTTCCAATCTACAGTCTTTCTTCTTCAACAAAAATTCCATCTGGATTTTTCGAATTTCTAGCTTTTCATGGACTAGGACGAACATATTATACTTTTTGCCGTCATTTTTGCTAATATTTGCCGGCGAGGTGGAAGGGGGTGGAGCATCAGTGGAATCAACATGGATTGGATGGGGATGATGTGGAAGGGAAAAAGGCAGATTGAGAGAGAAAAGAGAAATGATTCTTTTTTAAAAAGTTAATTTGTTTGGATGAAGAAAGTAAAAATTTTAATAAAATGTTAATCTTTCTTTAACCATTTTCTTCTTCTTCTTTTTTTTTTTTTGTCTTTTCATCTTAATATTTTATGACATTTGGCAATCCAGTCAACATTAAGTGCAGTTTCGCCATGTGGACTCACAGTCATCACTAGGTGAGGGCATTTTCGTCTTTTCAAAGAAAATTTAACGCCTTAATTGAGGGCCGTTAGTTGAGGGATTAACTGTAAGCCCAAATTATCAGTTCAAATGTCACAATAAAAATATCATAGTATTAGAACCTAATTAAAAAAATGTTGTAAGTTCAAGAACCAAATTGTATATTAATCCGAGATTTTCTGAACCTCTTATTTTAGGTTAACCTCTCTTTTGCAACGGTGCTTATATCTGAAGTCTAATAATACAAATCCATTCAACAAAAACAGAAAGAAAATGTATTGAATTGGGCTTTGTTCCTTTAATAGCCGACAATCTCTTGAGCAAAGAAGTCAATACCAACAACTACTTCTGTAGAATATGGAATGTAGCTTTTCTTTTCGTATTGAAGATGAGATTGGTTCAAGCCTTGAAGTAGTTAGCCAGTCACATATAGATTTTTTGTTTTATTTTATTTTATTTTTGGTTTAGAACCAAGGATAAAGCATACCGCCGAACAAAATACTAAATCCGTTAGTCTACTATATTATTTTGAGATATTTCACTCAAAGAGTTTATTTTAAAAAATTATACCTATAATCTCCATAAAATTTTAACTTTACCCTTTACATATGCAATAAATATTTTAGCTATGCTAAAATATTCTTATAATTATAACCAACTTCAATACTATTTATATATTCATTAATTATTAGACTTTTCAAACGCAAACTTTTTGTGTGGAACGAAGAGAGTATAAATGATTAAAGACAATAAAAACCTTACCATCTAAACTAACATAGGAGATGATTATTACTAGTACATATAAATGAGTTGCAAAGGAAACAACAAAATTTGGCTGCAAGGCTTTACCCTTGAACACTACTACCAACTTAAAAATGAGTACAAATTTTTATCACAACATGAAAAATCCAAAAGAAATGGTGGGATATTAGGCCCTAAAATTTTTTTGGTGCGAAGGAAAGGAAAGAAAAAGACCTAAACTCTAATAAAGCTAACACCCGCCTCATTCCCTTTGAGAAAAGGGATGAGGTCCGGGGTGGGTTTAACTAAATACACAAAAGGAAGCTCTTGGGACGCTCCAAGTTTGGCCAGACAGTCGGCACACTGATTATCCTCTCGAAGAGAATGCTGGACAGAAACCTTGAGCTCTTGGGTGAGGGCTTTCACGTCTTCAATGAGGGTAGTGAGCTGGTGCCCTTTGTCTTCATGATTTCTGATTAAGTTGTACGCAATTTGGGAGTCAGTTTAAATTTCAGCACTTCGAGGCCCATGAATATAGCATGAAGTTCAGCTCTAATTTGGAAAAGATAATGGTTCAAAAGATTATTACACTTTCTAGAATCATTTAAGTGACTTATTAATTTTATACAAGTGACCATCATAAGAAAAAATATGTTTTGAAACCCATACTATACTATTTCATACATAAGCGGTAAAATGAAAACATACTAGTAAAAATTGAAAATTTAATTATTGAAATAAGATTTTTCAAGTTGAATACTCTCTCCGTTGCACTCAAAGAGTCTTGAAAAGTCTAATAATTAAGATATATATTAGTAGTATTGGAGTTGATCGATCATAATTACAAAAATGTTTAAGCATATGCAAAATGTTTATAGCATATGTGGAGGGGTAAAGTTGAAACT
The DNA here is from genome assembly GCA_016624345.1 of Platycodon grandiflorus. Taxonomy (NCBI): domain Eukaryota; kingdom Viridiplantae; phylum Streptophyta; class Magnoliopsida; order Asterales; family Campanulaceae; genus Platycodon; species Platycodon grandiflorus. Next base: position 19,748,890 of record CM028369.1, read on the forward strand.
CTATAAAGATTGTAGACATAATTTTTATGAGTGGACTCATCAAGTGAAACATTACAAAATAAAATAGTGAAATTTTTGCATAAAACAAATGAGTAATTCAAAAGAAAAAGTTAAGACTTTTTTTGGCGAATGAATGAGTATTAGAATTTTAAGCTAATTTGGATTACACAAATAATGTTGACGAGAATTTAATTGTTAGTTCTTCCTCTAATCCTTAAAAAAAGTCATGTTTTACTCGATGCATATTAAGAAAAATGAATTGACTCTATTATATATGTGAGTAATGTTAGAGCAACAAAATTGATCTACATATGTTGTTTACAGCAAGCATTGAAGTGTTGTAAAGTACAAGTGTACAACCTACAAATACATTGAAGTGTTGTAAAGTATAACCTATTGCTTGTTGTAAACAACATATGTAGATCAATTGTGATGCTTTATCATTTTTATGTATATATATATATATATATATAAGGTTGTTGTATGATTATTAGGAATGCATATATGATGGTAAGGTCATCAATAAAGTAAGAATCAAATCAATGTAAAATCGTAAATGTGATATCCAAGAAAGAAAACATTAGAAAATAGACACTTTAAATTGTCTAAAAAATAAAGAAGAATTTTTTTTTTTATGAACGACGTAAGTATTTGATTGTATTTTCACTTTTGGCCCGTATAGACGAATCTTTCACATTATATAATTCTACGCTACGTGTCTAGCTTCATTAGATTTTTTTTTTTGGGGGATAGAACGACGTCTAATTATTTATGATAGTATACTATTATTTTTACGAATAAGAAAAAGAGAAGTCCAAACCTAAGAAAGTAATAAGTGATTTAAACCTCATTAACATAGGAGTATTTTTTAGGTGAAAAGTCATTATCTTACATTTCTATGTTCTTGTTCAATCCTTCTAGCCATTTTACTTAAAATGAGCATACAAGGGAAAATTATTTGGATTTTTGCATTCCATAACAAGAGAAAAGAAATAAACTTACCAAAAAAAGAAAAAGAAAAAGAAATAGGCTTTGTGTAAATCTCCAAACACTTACTCCCTCCGTTCCAGGCAAAGAGTCCATTATATTATTTTGGGACGTTTCACTTAAAGAGTCCACTTTCAAAAAATTATTCTTACAATTTTCATAATATTTCATTTTTACCCTCCACTTGGGTTGTAATCATCTTGGTTGCACTTAAGTATTTTTGTAATTATAACCAACTTCAATGATATTAATATATCCCTTAATAATTTGACTTTTCAAACATGGACTCTTTGGGTGAAACGGAGGGAGTAAATAAGATATATTTTTTAATAAATCGGAGTATTAATTACCTCACATTCTTATTTCTTGATCCATAAATATGCCACTCAATAATGACCTTCTTTTTAAAAATGGTTAATTACATCATTAGTCCCTTGACTATTAACGACTCTACGATTAGTCCCTTAAATTTTTTCTTCAAATTTCAATCCTTAGAGTACCAAAAAGTCACGCGCCTAGTCCTTTTGATGAATATCGTTAATAAAATTCCGTTAAGTTACCCATGTGCGTTGACATGTCATTTTTCAAGGATATTATGGAAAATTCATACTAAATAATTAAACAATAAAAAAATTAATACCCCCTTCTCTCTCTCTACTAACTTCATCTTCAACATTCCAAACCCAGAAGAAAAAATGCTTCAACTGATAAGTTTCCACTGAAGAATCAAACCAAATTCATACTTCCACTAAAGATCGAAAATCGAAAACCTCCATACCCCACCACCATTGAAGATCGAAAATCAAACCCAATCACAAATCCCCAACAACATTAATCACAAACCTCCAAATAAACCTTTTGCAAACTTGCGAACTTCACATGCACTGCCATGACAAACTCCGTCGGATTCGTCGAATTTCTCAAACCCTAGAATCGGATGGCGGCGGAGGCGGTAGTACAGAACTGGGTGGTGCCAGTGGTGGATACAGAACTAGTTACCACCCATTACCAATCTGCCTACTGTTTGAGCCCCAAATCCAATCCAAATCTGAATGTTTTCAAACTAGGCTGCCGCCACCGAAAATCAAACAAAAATAGAAAGAAAATTACAATACAAACAAGATCTGACTTTGAAAATCCCCAAATCTTGACGCGCTCACACGGTTGAAAAACAAGATCAATTTCATTATCAGATTGAGATTATAGAAAATTCGATTAATTCTGTTCTGATTCTCTCTCACTCACTTCACCCTCCTTTAATGGCAAAATTACCGCTACCTGACGCCCCAATCACTGTCGCCACAACCATCACCCCTACCACTACCGCCGCTGCTGCTCCCACAACTGTAATTAACATAACAACAACAACAATCATTTGGTGCAGCAACAAAGTTTAACTCCAAAATGACAGTGTCGTCCCACCGTCCGATTAGGTGAGATCGTTCCAGATATGGATCTCAAGAATCATGTCCATTACCTGCCCCTCCATTGCTCCCCCTTTGCATAAAAGTCTCGCTTTGTCCCGTCAAGATCAGAGAATCGAGAGTGGACTCGTTGGCATTTTCGCAGGTGACGGTGAAGTAGCGGCACAAGTCATTGAAGGAGGTCATGGAGTCCTTGAGTTTTTTGCGGAGGCCGTTGACAATCTGTGGAGCTGCTGGAGCCGCAGCCGCAGCCGGAGACGTTGTTGTCCATCAATTGCCTCTTTGCATTCTTTACTGTGTGTGGATGTGTATGTGTGTGTCTGTGGATGTGTGTGTGTGTGTCTATGTGTGTGTGTGTGTGTGAGAGAGAGAGAGATTATGTGTGTGGGTGTGTTTGTAATTTTTTTATTGTTTAACTATTTATTATGAATTTTCCATAATAACCCTTAAAAAAATGGCATGTGCAACGCACATGATTCCTTAACGGAATCTTTCTCACGTCATCCATCAAAAGGACTAGCTGCATGACTTTTTGATACTCTAGGGACTAAAATTTGAAAAAAAACTGTTAAGGAACTACTGATAAAATAGTTTATAATCGAGGGAGTAATAGTGTAATTAACTCTTTTGAAAATTATTTCAACAAAGGGTCTTCTTTAAAAATAAGAAATAAAAAATGGTAAAAGATCAGTCAACTTGAAGTGGAAATTTGGAAGCCCAAGAAAGAACATTATTGAGATCTTAAGAAAGGGTAAACTAGTCATTTAATTCTACTGTAGAGCTACTTACTTAATTCCCTTGCGCATTCGTTACACAATCATTAAATACAGTGGAAAGTAACGACAAAGACAGCAAAGTCTACCAAATATGTTCATTCACAGTCACACTAATCCCAATTTAATTTTAATTAATTAATTGTAACTGCAATTTAATTGCCACAATTTGCTCTCTTCTTCCCATTTTTCTAATACTTTTTCTTCCCTCAAAACACATGCGCATGAATGTAAAATATACCTTGCATTATTAATCTAATCGTGCCGCATAATTGTATAGTTAAATGTAAATAAAAATTTCATACCAACTAGCTCAATTGATTATATATCAATTTTCTGTATTTAAAGCTGGAAAATTATTAAATTGTTTATTATTATTATTTTTAATCACCCACAAGGTGTTCTATACCATATTTACTCTTATACTAATTTTGCTCGCGATATTGCACCAACTATTGAACCAAGAGAATTTGTGCTCCAAAAGATAAAAATTGAGATCTTGTTAAATGCATCACTTCCTAGCAATGTTTAATGTTAGTTTAGTAGTACTCCTTTATAATTGGTTCTATTAAAAAGCAGTAAAGAATTGAAAGTTTTTCACTTTTATGTACACTTGGTAAACTTTTACAGTTTGTCACGCTGACACAATACCAAATCAAAGAATAAAAATGCTGATGACCCAATAGAGAGAGAAGGGTTTGAAGAGAGAGAAGAGAAGGGTTTGAAGAGAGAGAAAATGGGGTGAAAGAGAAAATAAACTGATGGGGTTTACAGTCACTGCTGCTGATCATTACCCCATTTGCTAGATTCAGCTTTTGGTAAGTAGCTCTTCTTATTTGTTGACAAAGATTGATTCTTTTTAGTATTTTTTTGTGAGCATTCTTTTGTGTTTGGAAGTTGTATTACTGGGTTTATGTGAAGTTTGAAGTTTTTAGAGTTCATGTTTGATGGTTTCATTATCCAGATTTCATTTTTCTGTAATTTTTCATCAAGAATCATCTTTGTCTGTTCTTGCTAAACCCCATTTGTATAAACTTCATGTTTTTGTGCTCTTGTGAACTCTTTGAGGTATTTGACTAATTGAGTATCTATGATTTTGAGTTTTTACCGTTTTCATGTTCCATTCATATTGATCTTTTTGTACTGATTTTATATTTCTTTTTTGATTAGGTAATCGATGCTGCATTTATGCTTTCCTTGTAAATCATGGTATGCCTGCCAATTTTTGTGTTATGGTTATGAGTTTTCACCTTATAACTCGTTTGTTGTACATTAGATTGTAGATTCTAAGGTTCTAAGATCTAATCCTTATTTTCGTTCTTGTGTCCTTTACCAGAGTTTCTGTCATTCTACTGCCTTTAGAGACCATTGAATCAAGGAGTTGAGATTTCTATGTAACTGTTGACTTGTGGTTAATTAAAAGCAGGTAATGTGGTCTCAGGAAGCTGATGAGCTGTTTATTGGTCTGAAGATCTGTCTAAATTTTGCTTATTCTAACTGTTTTCTTAATAATATTGGTTGTAGGTGGAGCTACGAAAATTAAAGATCTGCAAGACCTTCAGCTTGTTTAGCTGGTAGACAAGTTTGAATCTTATACTGGCCGGGATCCAAAGCTGGGGTTTTACAACTGGTATAAGGACCAGGATTTGGCAAGACCAAAACAGGTTGCGTTATTGTTCTTAGTTGGAGTCATGGCCAGCTTGTTAAATTCCGAATCAAGACGCTTGTATTCTTGGTGGTGGGATAGCCACATTAGCCCTAAAAACTCAAAATGGCTTCAAGAAAATCTGAAAGGTATTGATTTTTTTTCTGTCGTTATACTTGCTATCTTCTTAAAGATGACTCCCTTATCTTTATGTTTGCTATCTTCTTGAAGATTACAGGATTATGTCAATTACTTCTTCTTTCTTTTCCCTTATCGCAAATCATATGCATACTGAAGAGAGTCATGAAAGTATGGTTTTCTGTGGCTAAGAAGTAAAATGCACAATGAATTGCTTGATGGTTAAATGTGTTGTCCATGTTTACACAAGGACAGATTTTTGTTCTCACTACATTATATCTTTATCCCAGGTAGCATCGACGCTGATACAACACAATAGTGACATGCCTGCACATAAATTTCCAAATTTGTAGGACATAGGGACAGGCTACACTGTATGTATATATGTGTATGCAATTTTGACATTAATGACAATATGTTTAGCTTTCCCTCCTCTTTTTCCATCTAATTGCTTTATCCTTTGGACATTTAAGTTTAGATACTATACTCAGCTCGAGTGAAACAGATTTTTTAATATTTATTTCTGATACTCTTGCGAGCATGTTTGACATGCTTGGCAATCATTATCCATATATTCCTGCCTTACAGTTAGCTCAATGTTGTTAGCACTAAATTAATGCTATATGTCTTAATGGTTGCAAAGTAGCACAAAAATCCAAAGATATAGACACTTTTGGAACTAATTTTATAATTTATCAGCCAACGTGCTTCGGGTACTGCTTTGAGTTGACCATTGTTGTTGCTAAAGTATGATATTCATTGTTAGGCTCTCTCTGAAATAGCTTAAGCGTTCTGATGAGCTGGGGGTTTGAACTCTAAAGTGTTATCGAAGTTCTTGTTTGAATGGTCTTGGATCTTGCTCAGCTATGTTTGTCCCTCTAGTATGTTAGTGCACTTTGCACTATGAGGGGCCCCTTAGTTTGTCTTCGCCTTTGTCAGTAGTGAACATGATTAAAGTTTGTAGAGAGAATTAGTTCAGAACACTACACATTGAGCCTTCACAAGTCTGGTGTTCAATCAGTGGCTTCGATTTGACCCTTAGGGGGGCCGAGTTAACTTTTTTTTTTTAAATCTAAAACTAAGGGGCTAAAATATAATATAAATAGTAATAATTATATTTTTAAAGGAGGTAAATTGGATATTGCTCAAAGCCTAGGGGGGCCATGGCCACCCTTGGCCCTCAAGTAGCCTCGCCACTGAGTTCAATATTCTCCTTGCGGGAGGCTACCACTATGTACCAGTGACATAGCATGCCTAGTTTAGCCTATCTTTTACATCCACATTCACAAAATTAGTAGGCTACATGAATTATATTTCTACTGTAATGTCAGGTGATAGCTACTGCATAATTATATTAGCTTAAGTTTGGTAAATGTACTGTAATTTGTAGCAGTATGAAGGCTGAGGGGAGTTGAGTTTCTCGCACTAAGTCATCTTACCTGTGTAAAAAATATTACTCAGCTTTTAAGTAATGAAACAGATTATGTTAACATAACACACCCTGCCTAATGGATCAAGGTCAATTATCACATATGAAAGTACTCTAATGTTTCCTTGCAAAGTTATAGTTAGCTATCAAACTATCCTGATTGTAAACAGTGTGATGCAGAGAATGCAACATCCTTTGTCTCGTTGCTTTAAGGCCAATTGTGACATTTGAAACTACTTAACTTTTTCTTCCCAAAATTATGGTTAGGTATCCCCCCCCCTGAAGTAGCTCTAATGTGGATTGGTCGAGTTAAGTTCATCTCTGAAAGATGGTTTGATTTCTTTCTCAAAAGCAGGGATTTGCTCGAGTCAAAGTGACCTTCAAAACAAAAAAGTCAAGTTGAAGTGCCACAGATTTATACAGTTTGTTTATATTTTACTAGTTATCTCCTCCAATTATATTTATTAAAGGGATAATGACACTACAAGTCCCTCAACTATGGCCGATTCCACCATTAGTCCCTTAACAAATTTTTTTCATATTTTTGTCCCTTGACTATTAAAATTAGACACCGTTGGTCCTTTTGTTGAATGCCGTTAGTATTTTTCCGTTAAATTTGTCTTGTGCCCAACACGTGACTTTGGTTAAGGGCATTTAAGGAATTTCACATGCAAATATATTTTTTAATACTTAAAACAATTTTTTTTTCTCTCTCTCTCTCTCTAAACAATTTTTTTTTCTCTCTCTCCTCCCCCCCACCTTCAATCTAAACTCTCTCTCTCTCTCTGTCCCCCACTTCAACGACTTACCACCTTCAAAGACAGAACCACCGCCGGCGCCGCCGCTGGAACTCCATCATCATCTTCCATAGTAACAAGTCCCACCACAGCCACTTCATCACCCTCCCACTCGATTCCTTCGCCTCCGACCCCATCTTCTCCGCTTTCCTCTCCCGCCACCATGAACTCCTCTCCCAACTCTCCTCCGTCAAAGACGCCGATTCCTCACTATCCACCATCCGATCCGCCATCTCCACCCTCCAATCCTCCGTCCGCCGTGTCCGCTCTGAGATCGCCGATCCCAACCGCCAGATCCGCGCTAAGACCGTCCAGCTCTCCAACCTCAATCCCACCTCTGAGCTCCTCCAATTCACCGTCCGCGTACTCCGCCTCTCAAGAAGCTGCGGGATAAACACACACACACACACTCTCTCTCTCTCTCTCTCTCTCTCTCTCTCTCTCACTTCGTTCCTTTATTTTTAGGGTTTCTGTTCTATTTCTCTCTCTTCTTCACGCCAAGAATATTTCTATCAGTAATGAAAATAATTGTATTTATGGAAAAACCCTGAATTTCAATTGTTTCTTTTTTTCCTTCAATTTCTTTGCTAAAATCTCTCAGTTGAGTCTAGCTTTTTTTTCAGTTTTTTGGGTGATTCTCAATATGGAATATTTTTATGATCACTTGTGGATCTAATGAAGTGCTGATTCAATGCTTTTTAGTGTGAAAAACAGGTGTTGACTTTGTTGGGTTTTGAAAAAAATGGTGTTCCAAATTCAAAATTTACTTGCAATATTTGAATATTTTGGGATTAGAGATATTGGGTTCTTGATTTTGAGAGCTGGGTTGAGATTCTTGAGAAGGCTTTGATGATAATATGTCGAGTATTAGTCTAATTTCTTGTTGTCCTTTACTCTGTTTTTATTTGGTGTTGAATTGGTAGAAAGGGGATAAAGATGGGGGGGGGGGAGGGCTGGGAGAGAGAGAAAAAAAAATTGTTTTAAGTATTAAAAAATATATTTGCATGTGAAATTCCTTAAATGCCCTTAACCAAAGTCACGTGTTGGGCACAAGACAAACTTAACGGAAAAATACTAACGGCATTCAACAAAAGGACCAATCGTGTCTAATTTTAATAGTCAAGGGACAAAAATATGAAATTTAAGGGACTAATGGTGGAATCGGCCATAGTTGAGGGACTTGTAGTGTCATTATCCCTTTATTAAAGAAAAAAGAAAAAAAAAGACAGAAGGTAAAAGAAACAAATGTGGGAAAATGGAAATGAGAGGGATAATTACGAGACCGGTGAGGGTGCTTGGAGAATAAGAAAGAAAAAAAACCCTAACTCCCTTTTTTTTTTGTTTTGGCCGCATAAGAGGGTGATACGTGTTACACCAATTAGAACTACTCCCTCTATCCCAAAAAGAAAGGTACATTTTCATCTTTACATTGTCCCAAAAAGAGGGGCATTACTCTTTTGGGAAAGTTCCTTTTAGCAAATTGACATTAATACCCTTATCAAATTGAAATGATAAATGAGACAGGTCAACCATATAAAACTCTACAATTGACATGAATGACGTGGGTCGTGTAAATGGTTAGGTTTGGTTCGATTAGGCTAAAACTGTGCCTCCCATCAGTTTTACTTTTTTCAAACTGAACCGAACCGAACCAATTGGCTCGGTTTTGTGGTTCAAATAATTTTTTTATTAATTAAATTAATTATTGATATGCTATAACATAAATGCTTGCAAATAATAATAAAATCAAGGCAAATGAAATTTTTAAGTGCTAATTAACATCAAACATTAAAAAATAAGGTTTTAAAAGCAAAATAACAAAAATAAAGCAAGGATGTTTACTGTTTACACTCACTTCTCTTGCAAATTTCAAATTCCAAATAAAAACGAATTAGCATTAAATATATAATATAAATATATATATTAGCATGACGGTTCGGTTCAGCACTAAAAATTGCAAACCGAACCGAACCGTTGCGGTTCATAAAATTTTCAAACCTAAACTGAACCGACCTAACCCAAAACCAAACCAAACCGAACCAACCGATTTGGTTCAATTCGATTCCGCGGTTCGGTGGTTCGGACTTACACTCCTACTAATTGTATTAAAGTGGTGTAGTTTAGGATGTTAACTGATTGTCAACCATTTTTCCTAGTTTGTGCAGTACATCAAACTGTATCTCTCTTTTTGGAACGGGAGGATTGTTAGATAAGTATTACCATAAGATTTTACCCCCTCTAGGTGGTGACATGAGGCCCCAATACCTATTCCTAACATTAAGTTCTACCTACTTAATACTAAGAACTGATCTCACTAAACAACTAAACCATACATGCTATGATGCTACTAATTGCACAAAACATCACATGACCTCCTTTTGCAAAACAGTTCATTACCATACTGATAGAAAGGAACTCCTTGTTACCCTTGCTATGGATAAATAACCATATGCGCTGCTATATTATTTCATCGTTAAATTTTTACCCAAGCTGTGCACTCGGTCTAGCAAGCTTTGCTCAAAGTTAAATGAAGCTCCATCATGATTGAAAAATAATTCTTACATGTATGTAGAGTTGAAAGGGAGGTAGTTGTTGAAATGAGTTCGGGGGTGACGGAGCATGGCTCCCACTCGCCTCATTCATCTTGCCCATGTTTATCAAGCCTTCCCGTATCTAATCATGAGCAAGTTAAGAGTTTGCTTCTTTGTTGTTTCTTTCTTTAGATGCTCAGAATCTGATTGAGCCGAGTTAGAGCAGTATCACAATATTGACAACTTAATGGGCTTATTGGTTTGTCCATCTCACAAGGCCACAGGGCCATTAGTCAATTTTCAACAAGCCTCTCATTGCTCAAGCAAGCACGAGGCACGCCTGAATGTGTGGCTTGTTTTACAGCCCCAGTATTGATGAATTTTTTGAATTATGAAAACAATGACCTTTTAGCATGTGGAATTAATAATAAGTTAGATGTAAAGCTGCAGTTGAATCTTTTGCACTTTGAAGTGTTCATAATGTTTTGAAGGTTTAGTGAATCTAGCATGTGATGCTTATCTAATGGGATTTAACCCATCATACAGCCCTGGATCACTTGGCAGGTCACTGGTGCAGTGCAGCAATTAAACTGAATATTCCCTTTGTCCCATGCAAAGAGTCGATTATTCTATTTAGGATGTTCCACTTAAAGAGTCCACTTTCAAAAATTATGCCATCAATCTCCATAACCTTTCAACTTTACCAGTCACATATGCTATAAGCATACTGGATTCTTGGCCATCCTCTAGCATTTTTTTAATTATACCAACTCCAATGATACTTGTATAAATCTTAAATGTTAGACTTTCAAATGTGGACTCTTCAAGTGGAGTGGATGGAGTAAATTATAATAGAACACAAAGCTGTTCAATCACATATCAAATTTCGTTTCTATGTTGTTGCTTCTTTCTTTTTGGTTATTCTTTCCACGTATTATTTCAATGGACTGGAAGGTAGATTCATTCTGACCATTTTCCATGTTCTTATCTATTTGTAGCATTTCGATAGTAATACATTTGCTGTTTTTTGGTACCTTGGACTTGAAAATATTGCGACCATTTCATGAAAAAGAAATGGAAATTTTATTCCTGATGAACGATTGTGGAGTCGAAGAAAGTTTCTATTTTTTTCTATAATTAGTTCCCCCATGAACTCTTCTTGTACATTCTTCATGGCTTCTATATTCTGAATCCTAGTGCTTGCTGTCTCTATTTCCACAAGTTACTTCTTGATCTTTTTCTTGTGCATTATCCATATTTCTCTAATCTGCAAGTGAAAATGTTGATCCATACTACTTTTGCTGCCTTCAACTCCTAGTTTCACATGAGCTTGGACTTACCATTTTGTATTATTTAAATAACAGATATGGATGTCAAAGTAAAAGCGATGATCAGGCTCATTGAAGAAGATGCAGATTCTTTTGCAAGAAGGGCTGAAATGTACTATAAGAAGCGGCCGGAGCTCATGAAATTGGTCGAGGAGTTTTACCGAGCATACCGTGCCTTAGCTGAAAGATATGATCATGCAACAGTGGAGCTCCGTCATGCCCAAAGAACCATGGCAGCGGCATTCCCTAACCAGGTTCCTTTTGAACTTGCCGAAGATTCAGCATCGAATTCTTTGGACCATGGTACAGAGCCTCGGACGCCTGAAATGCCACACCCAATTCGTGCATTGCTTGACTCAGATGAATTGCAAAAGGAATTATTTGGGCTTTCTGTCAGTAGGAATGGATCTTTTACTGGGGATTCGGACTCTGGGATTAGCAAGAAGGGTTTGAAACAACTACATGAGATGTTTGGGGCTTTAGCAGAAGGAAAGGTGACTAAAGGCCAATCGGATGAAATAAGTGTGAAAGTAGAAAGCTCGCACAACAGTCTCATGGATTTATCGAATGAAAACAAGAACCTTAAAGCCAAGATCCTTGCTGAGTCTGAGCGTGCAGGTAAAGCTGAAAGTGAAGTTCAAAATTTAAAGAAGTCTCTGGGTGATATTCATGCAGAAAAGGAAGCTGTCCATCTTCAATATCTACATAGTCTGGAGAAGTTATCTTGTTTGGAGGTAGAACTTAATTGTGCACTGAAAGATTCCACGAGGCTCCATGAACAAGCCAATGATGCTGAATCTGAAGTTCAGACATTGAAGGAAACCCTGGTTGTATTAGAGGCTGAAAGGGATACCGGCTTAAGTAAACAGAAGGAGTATTTGGAAATGATTGCTAATTTGGAGGGTTTGGTTTCGCATGCCCAAGAGGAAGCAAAGGGAACTGGCAAACGAGCAGTTGAAGCAGAAAGTGAGACTCAATATCTCAGGAACAAAGTCGCTAGATTAGAGTCGGAAAAAGAAGCAGCTCTTGTACAGTACAAACAGTGTCTGAATAAGATATCTGATTTGGAGAGCAAAATCTCTGTTGCTAAGGAGGAAGCCAGATTGCTTCAGGAGCGAGCTGCTACAGCTGAAATAGAAGTCGAGAGGCTTAAAAAGGCTTTATCTGGAATGAATGAAGAGAAAGAAGCTTTATCTCTCCTCTATGAGCGGTGCTTGGAGAAAATATCGAAGCTGGAATCCGATCTCTTATCTGCTCAAGAGGAGATGAAACGCCTCAATGGCGAGATACTGGTTGGGTCCACAAAATTGAAGCGTGCTGAAGAGATGAGTGTTCGGTTGGAGATGTCAAATCAGTGTCTGCTGCTAGAGGCGGATAATCTGGCCAAGAAGATTGCATTGAAAGATCAAGAACTTTCTGAAAAGCACGAGGAGTTGGAGAAACTTCAGATTTGTGTACAAGATGAGCACTTGCGTTATGTTCAAGTTGAAGCTTCTCTCCAGGCTTTGCAGAGTTTGCACTCTCATTCTCAAGAGGAGCAGAGAGCTCTTGCATTGGAGCTTCAAAACGGGCTTCATATGTTGAAAGACTTGGAGGCGAGCAAACATGGTCTAGAAGAAGAAATGCTGCAGGTTAAGGATGAAAACAGGAGCTTGAATGAACTACAATCATCTTCTACCGTTTCATTGAGTAATCTGGGAAATGAAATCCTTAGCTTGAGGAAAATGAAGGAGAAACTTGAAGAGGAAGTTGAACTGCAGTTGGGTCAAAGCAATGCCCTCCAGCAAGAAATATGTGGTCTGAAAGAGGAAATAAAGGGATTGAATGGGAGCTATCGGGCTTTGATGAAGCAAGTGGAAGGGTTAGGTTTAGATCCAGAGTCCTTTGAGTCGTCAGTAAAGGACTTGCAGGATGAGAACTCAATGCTGAGACAGATCAGCGAGAAGGATAGAGATGAAAAGGAAGCGCTTTCGACCAAGTTGGCGAACATGAAGCTTCTTCTGGAGAAGAATGGTGAGTTGGAAGGTATATCACAAGAGAAGGTCAAGGAATTACAAGATTCTTGCCAGCTTCTCAATGGAGAAAAATCTTCTCTTGTTCTTGAAAAAGCCCTCCTTCTGTCCCAATTACAAATAATTACCGAGAATATGCAGAAGCTTCTGGAGAAGAACAATGCTCTTGAGAGGTCCCTCACTGATGCAAATGTTGAACTTGAAGGTCTTAGAGCAAAGTCAAAGAGCTTAGAAGATCTCTGCCAGTTGCTTCAGAATGAAAAGTCCAATCTTGTTACCGAAAGAAGCAACCTAGTAGTACAGTTGGAAAATGTTGAAGACGGACTCGCAAATCTCGAGAAGAGATTCACTGAAGTTGAAGAAAAATATGCTGGCCTGGAGAAGGAAAAGGAATCGACACACTCACAAGTACAAGAACTGAAGGTTTCGTTAAGTGTGGAAAAACAAGAGCGGGAGAAGTTTGCATTGTGGAATGATTCCCGACTGGCTGATCTGGAAAACCATATCCGTCTCCTTCAAGAAGATGGTAAGTGGAGGAAGAAGGAATTTCAGGAAGAACTCGATAAAGCTGTGATTGCCCAATTCGAGGTATTTATCTTGCAGAAATTTATTGAAGATATGGAAGAAAGAAACTATTCTCTATTGGTGGAGTGTGAGAAACACATTGAAGCTTCGAAATTGGCAGAGAAATTAATTTTGGAGCTGGAGAGCGAAAATCTTGAGCAGCAGGTGGAAGAAGAGCTCTTGTTAGTTGAAATTGAGAAGCTAAGGCTGGGCATATATCAAGTGTTCAAGGCTCTTGAATTTGGTGCAGATAGTAGGTCTGAAGATCAAATTGAACACGAGCAAATCTTTGTTCACGATATTGTGGAGAATATCGAGAATATGAAAAGCTCTCTCTTGGATTATGAGGATGAGAGGCAGCAGTTGTTGGTTGAGAACTCGGTTATCCTAACTGTACTGGAGCAACTGAAATCAAAGGGCCAGGAGATTGAGTTAGAGAAGAATAACCTACATCGTCTGTATGAAATCACGAAGGAGCAGCTTGTGATGGTTCAAAGTGAAAAGCGTGAAATCGTTGAGCTGAACAGGCAGTTAAAATCAGATGTGAGGGATGGAGATGAAAGGATGAATGTTCTCAAGAGCGAAGTTGAGAGTCTTTGTGCAAAGCAGGGTGATTTGCAAAGGGCATACCTGGAATTGCAGGACGAATACTCTCGAGCACTTGAAGAAAATAGATCCTTGTTGAAGAATTTCAATGACCTCAAGGAGGCTAATTGCATGGTGGAGGAGGAAAACAACTTTATTCTCCTGGAGGCTTTGTCCCTTGGTAACCTTTCTGTAATGTTCAAGAGTTTTGGCACTGAGAAAGACGCAGAATTGAAATCACTTTATGAGGATCTGCAAAATCTTCATGAGGTTAACAATGGCCATGAAAAAGAGGTTATGGTATTAAAAGAGAAGTTGGCAACGATAGAAACTGAAAATGCTAATCTGAAAAGTTCATTTGAAAGGCTGGAGAAGGAGCTGTTTGGGGTCAAAGATTGTAATGATCAATTGAAGAAGCAAATGTCAAGTGAGAAGGATTTTCTGTGCCAGAAGGAAAACGAGCTCTCAGAAGCAGAAGAGAAGCTTAAGCAGATGGAGAACATGAACTCAGACTTGTGCATTGCTTTGGAGGGGCTGAAGTGGGAGTGTGAAGAATCAATTGTCATAAGAGAGAATTTAGAAAAGCATGCTCTCGAGCTTCATGAAGATAACGTGAATCAGATCAAAGAAATTGAGTGCCTTAATGAAGTGAATGGAAAGTTAGAGTCTGAATTGGATATGTTGTATGAAGAAATTGAGGAACAAAGAATCAGAGAGGACATATTGAGTTTGGAGCTGCAAGAGAGAGAAAATGAGTCTGAACTCTGGGAGGCCGAGGCTACGACATTCTACTTTGATCTTCAAGTCTCAAACATTCGTGAAGTTCTTTTTGAGGATAAGGTTCACGAGCTCAGTGGAGTTTGCGAGTGTCTTGAAGATGAAACCGCTTCAAAAACTCTGGAGATCAAACAGATGAAAGAAAGGGTTAGCATCATGGAGAGTGAAATCAGAGGACTAAAAGGCCAGTTACTTGCATATACTCCTGTTATAGCTTCTCTAAAAGAGACTATAGCATCTCTTGAGCACAACTCACTGTCCCTGGTGAAGCTAGTTGCTGCCGGGAATCAGAAACCAAAGGTATGCTATTTCTTCTTTAGATTCACATTTATTCTTACAACTGAATAGACGTCTGATTGGAGTGATTTACCAAATTCTATTTTATATTCATGTGTTCCAGGATACTGAAGTGGCAGTTCATCTCCATCAAACAAGCTATCCAGAACTGATGGAAAATGTCGATTCTCCTATTCCAAATGGGATTTCAGATCTGGAGAAGTTGCAGACACGGATTGTAGCAGTTGAAAAGGTAGTGGTGGATGAACTAGACAGGCTTGCAAGGCAGAAAAGCTCAAGCAACAAAGTAGAACTAGAAGCTGCAATGAGAGAGATTGAGGAGTTGAAGTCTAAATGCAGCTCTCGTCAAGCAAAAGAAGGAAGGGGGATTGATAATGAAATTCTAGTGAAAGACCACCTCAGGTCGATTAAAACTAAGCCTGAAAGTTCTGAAGCGAGGAAGGGAATCTTGATGAAAGATATTCCACTTGATCAAGTATCGGATGGGTCAGTATCTGGGAGGAGCAAGAGAGGAAAGGTCAGGGTCGATGATCAGATGCTCGAGTTATGGCAATCTGCTGAGGATGACCGTCGTCTTTGTCAAACCATTAGCAAGTCAAAAAGGCATCAATATACACCGAGAGGGCTTGGTATAGAGAAGATTGAGGGTCCCTCTTCTGCGCTACAAATCGAGAAGGAATTGGGCGTTGACAACCATATTACTGTGTTTAATCAAGGAGGCGGCAACAAGGGAAGGATCTTGCAGAGACTCGCTTCCGATGCTCAAAAATTGGCTACTCTTCAGACAAGCGTGCAAGATATGATGAAAAAACTGCAGACGAACAAGAAGAGCAAGAAAACTAAGGGCGTTGATTTCGAGACTGTTAAGGAACAGTTGGAGGAAGTTGAGGAAAGTGTCGTACAGCTGGTCGAATCGAACTGTCAATTGACGGGAAGTATTGAAAAGAGTCAGAGTCCCTCTTTTGCAGATTCGCGAGAGCAAGAAGAGACTTTGAACATCCAAACGAAGGGAGTTTCTGAAGAAGCACGAAAAGGGTCTGAGAAGATTGGAAGGTTACAGTTGGAGGTTCAGAAAATCCAATATGTGCTGCTGAAACTGGACGATGAGAAGAAAAGCAAAGGGAAAAACAGGTTTTTGAGGACAAAGAGTAGAACAAGCGTCATCTTGAGGGATTTCATTTACAGTGGGAGGAGAGGCAGCGAAAGGCGTAAGAAAGGCTGCCTTCGTGGGTGTTTCAGACCATCATCATCACCGGCAATTGGAGAGGGTATCCGCGGCATGTAATGCATGTTATTTTTCATTGTTTGTAAATTATTATGTCCTGAAATGTTTCCTTGGGATTATGTGAAGGGATCATTTCTATGGAACTGCTCATCTTTTAGTCTAGTGTAACTGTAAGAACTAGATTTGATCTAATTTAAATATAAGTATTCCCTTTTTAGCAGTACATTTGGAGGATAGTGTTGAAATGTTTATGGGGGAGTGAAGGCATAATCTTAGAAAGTGAATTAGTATAATAAACTTTTACCTAAAACAAGAGAGTATATATTTTTAATTTTACTTTCGAGAAGTGAAAGCTCAATTAAAGCGGCCAAACTACATCACAAGAACTTGTCCATATTACATTAAACTTAGAATTGGTAAAACTATTGTGATCTTTATAGTTAGTGTAATCATGAAATAGCTGCTCGCCTATCACATTTCTGTCGGCTTAGGTTTACAAATCAGGCATCTAAAATGTACCAAAAAATGGACATGGCCTTCCCTTTTCAAGTTACCAAGATCCAATCTTCTCTTGCCAGTTGCACCCCCCATACTCTCCAGCTATTCTCCTAGTACAGAGAGGAATGAAAAAATGACAAGGGACACTATTCATTGAAGAATAATACTCCATCCGTTCTAAAATAAAATAAAATGATCTGACTTTTTTATTTAGTATTTTTAAAGAAAATAGTCATATTTCTAAAAATTGATATATTTATAGTGCAATTTACTAGGTGTGTTTGATTTTGCGTTACGATGATTTTGAGTGTTTTTTGTAATGATCGACAAAAAACTAAGAGAGAAAGCTAGTGAGAAGATAAGAGAGAGCAAGTCCAAAATTACAAAATCAAGTCATTAAAATCATGACAGAGAACAGACCCATTATTCCTTCGTCTCAAATTAAGTATATCTTTTTAATATTTTTTCTTAATAGTTGAGAAAGTCATTTTAGAAGTATATATACATGAATGTCCTTAGTGTTCACACTTAGTTCACACGGAGGTATGATAGATAACAACGATGAAATTAGTAACTTTATACAAAAATAATTCTCATTTGGAGACGACAATTTTTCAAAGACGAAAAGGACACCCTAATTGAGACGAAAAGATTATTAGTGATTTAGTGTCTCATGCCAGAGCAGGATGATCATGCACAGAGAGAAAAGGGCAATAATCATGCTATTACACATGCAAAGGGATTCAGCATTCAAGCAACTCCCAGGCTTACATATATGCATTGACCTAGGTCCGTAGGCGAGCCGAGTCAATTCAGCAACTCGACTCTGTTTGATTCGACTAGTCAAGCCACGTTTGTAAGTTAAGAAAATCAAACAATTCAAGTTGAGCATAGCAGTACTCGACTCACCAGACTCGTGAGTTAACTCGAACTCAACTCACCACGAGTTTACTCGAGTTCGACTCACCTAGTACAAGGAGGTAGACATGCCCAAACGGTTCAAACCGCCGGTTCCAAAAACCGCCAGACCGTAACCGAACCGAAAAATCACGGTTACGGTTCGGTTCCGAACCGGCTAAGCGGTTCGGTTCGGTTCCAAACCGTAATTTTTAATTATTTTTTTAATATTTTCTTATAATTTTTTTTAAAAAAGATTTCATCTTAAAATTTTGTACAAAGCATTTTTTAAATTTTTGAAACTTTGTAAACTTTTCATTTTTGAAATTATAGAGTAAACAAGACAATTTCAAAATAAAAAATTTAAATTTTGGCGATTTTTCACGGTTTGGAACCGGCGGTTCCGGTTCCCGGTTCCAAACCGGCGGTTCACGGTTTTAAGAAATTGAAAACCGAAATCGAACCGTGTAACCGACGGTTCCGGTTCAGGGACGGTTCCGGTTCCTCACGGTTCCGATTTATGCGGTTTTTTGGGCGGTTCGATTCCGGTTCGAACCGCCGGTTCCGAACCGTTTGGGCATGTCTACAAGGAGGAGCAAGAAAGGGATTGAGACAACCACTGGAATTTCTGCATGAACAATCAAGCACAAACATATACATCTGGACCGAACAATGAGAGGTGCAGTTGCAATGGTCGCAACCTTCATCAGAAAATAAATCGGGCAATTAAATCGTTGGGACAGCAGTGGCAGCCTTCATCAAAAAACAGATCGAGGGTTAAGATCATTGAACGATAGGATATTTGAGACTAATTTAAGTTTGAAAGAAAAAAGATCTGAACTTAGGGTTCAAAAAGGTTAGGGTTAAATGAACCAGTGGTCCCTGTACTTTATACCTTTCTAGCATTAGTTTCTGATTTCAAAAACTGAAAATTTGAGTTCAAAGTACTCTGTTTTTATTTGTTCATGGTCCCTCCGTTGGATGCCGTTAGAATTTTGGCCGTTATTTCACCATGTGCAAAACGCGTGAGTTTTTCTAGGGCAAAAAAGTAACTTTTATTTTTTATTTTTAAATTTTGATTAATATTTCCTCTCTCTCTCTTCCATGAGAGAGACACAATTCAAAGCTTGTTTGGGCTTTCCTCTCTCTCTCTCTCTCTCCATCAATTAAACATCATCACAAGCATAACCGATTGTCGGGAACCGAAGAAGCCTCACTTGTAAACTCTCTCTCTCTCTCTCTCTCTCTCTCTCTCTCTCTGTTTGGGCTTTAAAATTTGGTGTATTTCGAAATTTGGATGAGAAGGGAAGGGACAGGGAGGGGTTCAAGCTATCTGTTGCTTTGGATGGTGGTTTTCAATGGTGGTTTAGTGCTGGGTGGGCGGTTCAGTTTATACATAACCCATTGTTCCAATTGCAAAACCCAGATCAAGTCTTACTGCTAGAGACCACTATTGAGGGTTCCTTTCTGGCCAAAAATCCAGCTTACTGTACTTCCTTAACATGGTGTTGACTGCCTCCGCAACCACATGGTTACCAAGTCTTGCTGCCATGGTTCTTTCCAACTAGACATATAGATAAAAATGGCTAAAACGTACACACCTCTACTCACAAACCTCACCCGTAAATTTTCCCGGTGTGTGAACGACCGGCCAAAAAGTTTTATGTTTCTTGTTCAACCCCTGTTTCCTTGAACAAAAACTTCTTTCATGGATGATCTAAATACCAATTCAAATTCAAATTCAACTTAGTAGATATATAGATGATGCCACAAAATTTCATATATACCACATTAATCCATGGGTAACAATTCTTTATCAATCGGCTCAAGTTTTTCGAATGAATCCTTGCACAAATATACTTCAACTCGATGAACTCGGCTTGATTTTTCGAACTCAATTGAACTACAGCGGGAGTTTCCTTTAGGGGTGAGCAGACTGGCTCATCAGCCCGCCAAGCCCGCAGAGTCCGCCAATGCCCGGCCCCCAAAGCCCGTGCCTATGGGCTAATACATAGTGCTGGGCCTTAGATGAGTGAAAGCCCGCGGTCTCGGGCTAGACTGGGCTCTCCAATTCTTCCTTCCCGGACCGGCCTGGCCCATCTATTACTAAAACTACGTCGTTTTATCAATAAGTATATATATACATTTACATAATATCTATCTAACAAACTAAAACCATATCTTAGTATCTCTCACTCTCTCCTCAAATCAGATCAATAGCTGCCACTAAGAGACATCACTTCGTCTTCGTCTCAGTTGCGGGCTTGCGGCGCCGTCACCTGACTCACCTCACCGGCACGGCGGCACTAGCTCACCCAGTGCACTTCGTCTTCGTCTTCTCCATCGTCATTCGCCGCTTTCGGTCTTCACAGTCGCGACTTCTAGCCTTCCACCTCCTTCTGATCTCCCACTCCCAGACTCCCACAATCCCACCCTCTCCTCATCTTCGATGAATTCACCCAAAGGCCAAAACCCATCTGAGTCAGCTCCATCTGGACCATCTCACAGTTCTTATTGTGCCGCATCCCAGATCTTAAGTCATTTTTCCTAGATTTTCCCATTTGGGTTTGCCTTTTCTTGAATCGGGTGGGTTTTTGTCAAAATCTAAATTTGGGGGAATTGTTAATTTTGTCATTTGTTTGAGGGTAGTTATACGATGATCTTTATGAAGGATTTTGATTGATTTCATCGTTGTGACTTTACTTTGTTAGATTGGTCATTGCAGGATCCGATGTCTCTTGACTAAATTCGATAATACCCATTACGTATCCAACATACTAATTTTGTGTGTTTCTTCAAAGTGTAAGCTATGCGACTTGTTTTTTTGTTTTTTGTTTTTGCAACTTTGCTTATTAAACTAGTTTTTGATTGCTCTTTAACTGTTTGGTGTAGTGGATCAAAATAAGATTGTATTGTTGATAATTATGTGTGTTCAGGATAAATAGCGGTGTTGCAGTTTTAGATTCTTAAATTTGTGTTTGATGAAGTAACCGTTGGTGTATAGAAAATGCAATCTGATCTTTGCAAGTTATTTATTGGTGGGATTTCCTGGGACACAAATGAGGAACGCCTCAATCAGTAAGCCCATCAAGCCCGTCCACTAATGCCTGTGAGCTCACTGTTGTACTGGGCTTTAAAAAATTATGCCCGTTGCCATATGGGCCTATGCTGGGTGTTGCCAATGCCCACGGACTTAGGGCCCGTGCACACCCCTAGTTTCCTTCACTTGACCAAATTGGGCAGCAGCCGGAGTTTCCCTCCGAACAATTTCCCAGTGAGGAGATGGAGTTTGATCCATTAATTGTTTGAATGCAACTGTTTACCCCTGTGAATGCAACAATTTCCAGGCGAGGAGATGAAGGAGATGAACTCAATTGAACTACAGCTAGAGTTGTCTTGCTTTACATTTCACAAGAGGTGGGTTAAGAAGAAAGGGGGAAAGTTACGTATTTGCCCCCTTAAAATCTCACATGATTTGCATATGGGCCGTTAACGGCTGATTTTTTAACGATCGTTTACGAAAGGATCACGGACGAATAAAAACAGCGTACTTTGGACCTAAATTTTCACTTTTTGAAATTAGGGACTAACGCTAGAAAGTTGTAAAGTAGAGGAACATCCGGTGCATTTAATCCAAAAGGTTATTACTAGTCTTTTCCTCTTTCCTTCTTTAATTTAAAGGTTAATGACACTACAAGTTCCTCGATTATGACCGATTCCACCAATAGTCATTTAACAAAGTTTTTTTCAAATTTTAGTACACAAGTTTAAATTGTCACGCATTTAATTCTTTTGACGGATGCAGTTAGAAAAATTCCGTTAAGTGCCTCATGTGTCTCGCACATGCATTTAGTTAAGGGTTAAAATGAAAATTCACAAGCCCCTCTTTACTAACTTTATGTTCAACCTCTGTCTTCTCTTCAACATTTGTATTACCCCAGATTAAGCAGAGAGTTTCCAAATCCAAAAAAAATGCTTCAACTCGCTACATTCCAACTGAAAAATCAAACCAAATTCATACTTCAACTAACAAAACTCAAACAAAATACTAACTAAAATTAAAATTCCCAAATAAAAATTTCTCAAGAATCTCCAACTGTGAAGCAGTCGTCATTTTCCACCTTCACCTTAATCTCTCATTCCTGAACCTTCTTCTTCTCTCCCTCCAAACCACCACCGCTAGTTCCAACACCACCGTCGTCTATTTCCAAAGATCAAATCAAATTTGAGCTCTCATGTAAAGTCTATAATGGGTTCCACTGAAGATCGAAAATGGAAAACCTCCAGTACCCCATCACCATTGAAGATCGAAAATCAAACCCAATCACAAATCCCCAACAACATTAATCACAATTCACAAAACCCTAGGCAAACTTGCGAGCTTCACACGCACTAGCAACCATGTCAAACTCCATCGAGTTCATTGACTTTCGCAAACCCTAGAATCTAATCCAGATCTGTCCACAATTGGCCAAAAAATCGAATCCCGACTAAATCCCAGTAGAGATTTATCACTGTACTCAAAAACCCAAGTAAGAATAGCTCAATTTCAAGGCTGCAAGATGCAATTTGAAGGTCGCAAAAGTCCTTCCTTTGGCTTGCTTGCGCACAGCAGTACACGAAGGGGGTTGTACTGGTGAGGTTGATGGGTTATACAATGTACTAGAGTGTCTGTTGTCATGGGCCACTTAAACAAATTTTTTTAATAACATCCATCAAAAGAACTAACTACGTGATAATTTTAAACTTGTGAGACTAAAATTTGAAAAAACTTTAATAAGGAACTACTTCTAGAATCAGCCAAAGTTGAAGGACCTGTAGTGTCATTAACCCTTAATTTAATATTGTGGCAGGGCATCATCCTTCTTTGGTTGAATTGAGAACTTGCTTAACATTTTCTAAAGAGCAAGGCTCCAGCTCACCAAATACTAAACCCTGACTCAACTCATCAACACTAGATGCCAGACTCCGGAGAAAATGCATGGCCCCACACATTGTTCTCTCCATAAATATGCCTAGTCTAGAGAAAAGATATACCACCCAAGTCCCAACAACAGAAGAAAGGGGTTCAGAATTCATGGAACTTCTGGGTTTCAAGTTAAACCAAAGTCAAAACAGATTCAGCCCACACGACTAGGTAAGCTACACCCAAAAATCAGAATACAGATTTAGTAACGCAAGTAACACCCACTAACAGCATTATCCAGTATTCTTTCAATTCAGCTCAACAACAGCATTGTCAATACTGCTGATTAGTAACGCAAGTAATACCCACAACTTTCTGATTAGAAAAAATATGAAAAGTCAGAAAACCATAAAGAGTAGATAAAAATAAACAAAAACTGCATTCAGTTTCAACTTTTAACCTCAAACAAAAACCAGATTTCATCATATCCTGATTCTATTCTAAAGTCTCATCCAGGAGAAAGTAAAACTTCAAATTACAAAAAATAACTAAAAGACTTTCATTCAAGCACCAACTACTTCAGTAGGCTCAGCCACAGGCTCCTCAGCAGGTGCAATCTTTGTGGCAACATCATCAGAGTAATCACCATGGACCTATACAAGCAAAAAGAAAAGGGTCTTGTTGATAATCAAAAAAGTTGAACATTCATCAGAGTATTTAACAGTTGTAAACTCTCTTCTTTTTCATTTCAAGATTAACAACATTTCAAACAGTAAAATGACAAGTAACAACCACATTATCTCCTTGCATAAAGAGAGAACTTAAAATTGTCCATAAAAGAAATTGCATACCTTAAAATTGTCCATAAAAGAAATTGCATAACTTAAAATTGTCCATAAAAGAAATTGCATACCTTAAAATTGTCCATAAAATTGTCAAGTGCGGCAAAGCAAATTTCTCTCTATTGGTGCTAAGATTCACCCTTATTACTCTTCTCAATTTTCAGTTTTGTTTTAGTTTTCAAAAATATGATTTTGATCTTATGTGTCATACAAAAATATATTTGCAGCTTTACTGAAATTTATAGAAAATATATGGGAGTAAAAAATCAATTATTAAAATTAGAATTTTCAAGTAGGATTTATCTAGGATGGAGCATATGAATATAGTAAAGCCAAAGAGTAGATAAGAAACTTGCCTCCATCAATTTTCCAAGATCAAACTTGGGAGCTTTCAAGATCTTGACCTTCCTTATAAATACATTCTGCAGAGGGTAGATGCTTGATGTTGCCTTCTCAATCTCTCTCCCAATAGACTCAGGAATGAACTTCTGCACAAGCTCTTTCAAATCACAAGATTGCGCCTGGTTAACCATGATCTCACGCATCTTCCGGCGGATCTAATAGATGGTACAACAAATAAGGATTATTAAAACCAAACATTAAAAAAATTGAAAAACAAATTGCAAAGAGAAAAAGAATTACTCCCTCCGTTACACCCAACGAGTCCATGTTTGAAAAGCAAAAAGTACTCCCAAAATAACAGTTCAAAAAATCTAAAGGAATATTTACCTGGCGAATCTGGCTAGATTGGGCATAGCAAGTACGCTTTTGCTGGTTTGCACGCTTCTTAGTGAAACCAATGCAGAACATCCTCAGAGTGTAACTATCAGTTGTCTTGACATCAACATGGGCTTCAATCAAAGATTGCCATTTCCTTACCAGTGATCTCAACTTGTCAGTGGTGAAGTCCATTCCCTAGATTTTGCCAAAACAATCCAGGCTAATGTAACAATGTATATACAGATATAACTAACATAGGAAATACTTAATACCTAAATGTATCATACCCAAAAATTTGTAAGAACGTTCTTCCCTTGTACATCTTCAGCTCTCAGGCGGATCTTTCTGTAGGCATGATCCTCATCACCCTGAAGATCAGCCAAGGATACTTCAAACACACGATGCTTGAGGCCTTCAGAAGCAATCTGATACACAAGAAAACCAAATATGTAAATTGCAATATCTAGATACTAAAGAAAGAATCGAGAGAGGTAACATTTTAAGACAAAGCTTACAATTTTGAGCTTTTAGCATTAAAATGAAGTAAAAAATTAATGCTAAAATAGAACAGTTCCGTAGACAATGGTTCCTACTCCTTATTCCTCAACAAGTAACATAAACTCATGCAGGTCAGAGCAAATTCTAAACTGCAAGAGGTAAATTGATTGCATTTCAAACGTGTCACAAAACATTTTTGTCGCCCCAAAGAGGTGCTTTAAGAGTGGAAAACAGGCAACACAGACAGCAAAAAATACTTAAATTTTTAGTTCATTAAAGATGCTTACTCATGACACACTAGAGAAACGCAAAAGCTCTTCACCATTTGACTTGTACATTTCTGATTAAGAACATTCAGCTCATTTGCCAAAAAGAAACCTAACAAGTACCAGTCAATATCTATATGAATTTAGAAATAAACACAAGTTTTCCTCATTTTTAGCGTCTGAAACAAGACTTGTTATCTTAAAACTAAACAATACCCAAGCTTGGTATCATAAATCTAAGCAATACCCAAGCTTCAGTCTAATTTCAACTACAGAGAGTTTGTATCAATTGCTAATTAAATGCAACTGCACAGCCTCAATTTTACTTAGTTCCAATCCTCTAAGGCTCTAACCATGATATAGTTGAGGAACCCGAATACATAAGATTATGTGGCAAACATAACTAAATTGGCATCATCACAAGATAGATAAAAGCATGCCACGAACTACAAAATACCTAAAACAATTCCAAGTAATTGCAAATAACAACTTTATAGGGATCCTAGTCTACAGCCAAGAACTTAAGGAACCTTACATTTCACCTTATAAGAAAAAACTCCTCTGACATATGTAACTCTAATATATAGACAGATTATATATGAATTCCACATCCATTTAATCTAGAAAAATAAGGTGGAATAACAATAAATATCTATACATATATTTTTAATCCAAATAGACAGCAAGTGTATAAATAGATACCTTGGTACCCTGAGTACGGGTAACTAAGGTTTTGCCAACATTTCTGGTATTGAACACTGAGGGGGCTTTGACATCGTACCAATCCTTCTTGGCAAATGGATCAGATCTGTAAATTTTATCATTCACAAAATAAACATAAAACAAAAACACATAAATCACAAATCTATATTATGCATATAGATAGGAAGAAAAAAAATCGGAGAGAAATTAAAACTCACGCCTTCTTCTTGCCTCCCTTCTTTCCCTTGGAAATACGCTTGTTCTTACTGCAAATTTTGCAAATACAAACAAAGATCCATAAGTAGCTTAAACAATAATTGTTCAGAGAAAGTGTGTGTGTGTTCTAAAGATGTACCCGACGGCCATTGTCGAGCGAGAGAGGTGAAGCTTAGGGTAAGCTTGTGTGCTGCTGCTTGTCGACGGCTGTGCTTAACCCTCTCTCTCCTTCTACCCTTCTCACTTCTCAGCAAAACCTAGGGGTTTATATATGTGGGGAATGCGAAACTCCCAGGGCACAATTTTAAGCTGGGCTCGTAACTTGGACCGATCAGTTTTCCAAACTATGATTTCAATTGGGCTTTCCGGCCCTGGATTTCTTTTCTGGAAATCAGAGGGAAGCCCAAACTATATACTTCCTACAAAAACTCTACCTTTCTTATTTAGATCATTCACAATATGAAAAAAAGAAGGGTTAATTACACCACTAGTCCCTTGACTATGAATTTTTGCATTAATAATCCCTTAATAATTTTTAAAAAATTTTTAGTCCCTTGAGTACCAAAATTAGACTCGGCTAGTCCTTTTGATGGATGCCGTTAAAAAAATTTCGTTAAGTGACTCATATGCCTCCCATGTGCATTTAAATAAGGGCAAAATTAAAATTTCACTTATCATCTTCTTCGCCTTCATACCTACAATAAAAATCAATCAAATCTGGGTTTAGTAAAAAATTAGTCCAATTCTTCAAACCCACAAAAATCATAGCTCAAATTCAGTAAAATCTAAGAAATCGACATCATATGATACTAAATGTTATAAGAAGTAGAATACCCAAATACTAGAAGTAAAACTGTAAGCAAAATCTAAGAAATCTAACTAATATTATGCTGGAAAATTCAAAAGTATTTGAAATACACTAAAACATAAAATTGAAACAACCTGACTAAATCGCCGGTGATCATTGACTAAAATTGGCTAAAATAGCCTATTTTTTTAAATCTCAAAACCAAGTAATTTGATGTCGGCTTTACTCGAGAGATCGAAGGAGATGAGGAATGTACAAACCTTTGATGAGGCAAGGGCACCACTAAGGGCTTAGAAAATTGAGAACCCCATCATAGACTCAACAGGGCACCGCCGAGCTCAGATAAGGAAGGAGCAAAAACTTACTCTCCATTGTTGACCTACTAACAGAATAAACCCCTAGGAAACCATGGAAGAACATCCTGGAAGTGCGAGGAATCCGTAATTCCCTTTCAACTTCATCGGCAACATCTACAAGCTGGTTGGATTTCTTTAGCAAAGATCTTGGGCAGTATCTAACCCCTGGACTAAAAACAGAGGACCGGAACTTGACTAGATTCGACCCGGATAAGCCAAGGTCGCGAAGAAGCCTAATTTTGGGTTCAAGGGTTTCGCTGGGTTCGTGTAATAGAAGTTTAAGAACAAAATAGACTAGAGATTTGAGGTGGGTTGGGTCTAAACCACCGACTTGTTTGAAGAGATTGATGACATAGTCGGGTTTGTGGGTAGATTTTAAATGGCCTACCTTGGAACCCCATCACAGATTCAACAAGCGAGCTCTGAGTTGGGTCCAAACAATCCAAATCTAGGTTTGAAGGTCGTAAAGGCCTTTCCTTTTGCCTGCTTGCGGGCGACAGTACACGAAGGCCTGTGTGTGTGTCTATGGGTGGGTGTGTGTGTCTGTGAAAAAAGGAGGTATTCTCTCCGGTGGATTGAAAGAGGAAGGCCTGGTTTAGATTACTGATTAGTGCTTTTTATTTTTCTTTTTTTTTATTTAAAAGTCTTGTGATAGGAAATTTCATAAATGCCCTTAACCAAAGTCACGTGTTGGGCACATGACAGACTTAACGGAAAAATCTTAACGGCATCCAACAAAAGGACTAAGCGTATCTAATTTTGGTACTCAAGGAACTAAAATTTGAAAAAATTATTAAAAAACTAATCGTGAAAAAGTTCATAATCAAGGGACTAATGGTGTAAATAACCCAAAAAAGAAAAGAATAGCCGGTTTTATAATCTTTTCTTTCTGAATGTCACTTTTTACTATTTTATCTTTTACTCCCTCCATTTTAGATAAAGAGTCAATTATATTATTTTTGGATATTCTACTCAAAGAGACTACTTTAAAAATTATAACTACAATTTTCGTAAAACTTTCAACTTTACCCTCCTTATGTAGTACAAACATATTAACTGTGCTAAAATATTTTTTTTGTAATTATGACCAACTTCAATACTACTTATATATCTTTTAATTATTAGACTTTTCAAACGTGAACTCTTTGGGTGGAACGGAGGGAGTATTTGATTCATCATTCAATTGATAACCCCACTTTCACATAAGCATTTTTTAAAAATCATACAACATCCTAATATTTATAATATAATCAATTTATTTTTTAATCTGTGTGCCAATCAAATATGACTTTTTTTTAGAAATGAATGGAGTGTTAAAACGAAATTTTATTTTATTTTTTGTCATTAAACAAACATTTATCTGTAAATTATTAATCCTCTGTCTCAAAATATATGTTTATTTTTTCAAGAAAATTAAAAAAGTTAGCTTTGCAAGTGCATATTGGGACATAATAGTTAGGAACGATGAATTTAGAAACTTCATTACAAAATGACCACTCCTTTTAGAACAAAATTTTTCCAATTAAATATCCATTTTGGGGCCGAAAAAATACTTCTTTTTTTCCAAAAATAGCTTCACTTTTTATTTGCAATGAGTTGTCTGTGCTATTCCTGTATTCATTATGTCATCATATAAGCTTTCTCTAAACTTGTATGATAATATTAATATGCGGCTCTTGTTGCTATAAAGCATGGAGAATCCTCTCTAATGACGACACATCAATCACAAATGAGATCTTTAATTAATAAGAAAAGTGTCTAGGTAAAAAAAATGAGATACCCAAAAGAGAGGCGCTAAACGCCGTTCACTTGGCAAAATTATTAATTTATTTTCAGATAGGTATATTTTTGACATATTTTATGTTAGATTTTATTTTTTATTGTAATTATTGAGTTATAATATATATTTTTGAAAAAAATAAAAATAAAAAAGTTCATGTGCGCATGTCCTGCAAAAAAAAAAAAAAGAAGGTACGTGAGCCTGAGGCGCATGTCTTTAGAAAAATAGCAAAACGTAGGATAGTCTAAGGGGCTTGATTTGGTCCGACATTCGAACTGGGATATGTACCCCATGCGGGCGCGCGTGAGAGAGAGCTTCTATGCTATACAAGCTTACTTCTTACAAGAAAAGACCTTGTATATAAACTAGCATTGCCTTTGTTTTCTTTCCAATGTGGGACAAACCCACTTATCCAATTTCAACTCACCAACTTTAGACATTAATATCTCTATCATCCAAACATCATTTTGGACGAATAAATATACGATTTCGATATTCCCCAAGAGTAGAGCACATTCAACAATTATCTTTGTCATTCGACAAACGAATCACTAAAAAATTTAACACAAAATATGTCGAAAACATACACATTCAAAATAAATAAAAGTGAGAGTTTTAAGTTAAATATTTTCTACATATAAAAAAACGAGGGAATGTTAATAATTTGCAGTGGCTGCATTAATCGTATAGGGAGGGCTACGTTTCACCTGTGTGCCCAAAATTTGAATACAAAAGTAGTTGATACAATGTAGTTTGTAGGTTCCATTAAAATGAAATTTATAACTTTAACTAATTAACGGTTGCCAACTAGTTTTATACTCCCTCAGTCCTATATTATTATTTTGTTTGATCGATACACAGATTAATAAATAATAACTGACTTGATTATTAATATTGGTATAGTGTATAGTTTTTTTTAATGCTCATGTGTATATGACCCATAATTAAAGTATGTAGAAAAAATAAGGGTAAAATAATAAAAATGATGTCCTAAAAAAGAAAGTTTCAAATAAGACAATTATTTAGGGATGCATAAAAAAAATAAGACAATAATTTAGGAATTGAGGTAGTATTATTTTATTTTGCAGGTAAACATTACTCAATTAACAATATCTCTTAATCGACATGGAGAAATATTAACATTTATGTAAATGTACATAAATGTCTTACGTGTTGGTTTAAGAGCGTATATCCTTGCTTGGCAAGATTCTTAAGTAGAAGGGTGAAGCCTTCATCCTTCTACCTAAGAATTGCTCCAGGGTTCCAACAGGTATATCCTTCCTTGACAAGATTCAATTAACCTCTAGGTTCCAATTTGGGTTCCAATTTGTCAGAGTTTTAGATTCAGCTGTTTTCTTTTTTTTTTTTTTTTTTTGGGGGAAGAATAGTAACAGTGAAGGCTCTTGTAAAATACTCCTTCCGTCTCTTAATTATTGTTTTGTTTGACTTGACGCACGAATTAAAAAAAATTGATTTGATTATTAATATTAGTATAATGTGTAATTTTTTTTAATGCTCATATATATGTGGTCCATAATTAAAGTAGGAAAAAAAATAAGAATAAAATGGTAAAAATAATGTTCTAAAGTTTTTTTTTCCAAATAAAATACTCCCTCCGTCCTGAAATTATTGTCCTGTTTGACTTTTTTTGGTCAAATTGGACATTTTTCAAACGCAAATTTGACGTATATTTTTTTACTTTTTCCAAAATTATAAAACATGTAATTCGTAGTACTTTAAAAGTACTATAAATTACATGTTTTATAATTTTGGAAAAAGTAAAAAAATATACGTCAAATTTGCGTTTGAAAAATGTCCTATTTGATCAAAAAAAGTCAAACAGGACAATAATTTCGAGATGAGTAATTATTTTAGAGTAGATAAAAAAGAAAAGATAGACAATAATTTAAGCTCGAAGGGAGTAAATGCCTTAGATTGACTAGTTTAAAGTGGAGAGAATTTTTGAAGGCTTGAATGCAAGGCTTTAAGTTCCACCAAATAAGTAAGGATGCAGGATTCCTTTGTAATCTAGGCCCACCAACATTGGTCTATGTGTGATACGGAGTAATAACCATCCGTGTAGTTGAGGGGTTTCTTCATAAATGGTCATGTCAAAGATGTCAAATTTATAAAGAGTTATACTTATTCAAAAATATCTTTTATGACCACTTTTCATCCAATAACCCTAAAATAACCTTACTGAGTCGATTAATCAACTCATAGGTTGATCAAAACAACCTTGAGTCGAGATAATCGACCATATGTTGATTAATCGACCCATAATCGACCCATAGGTCAATTAATCGAATCATGGGTCAATTAATCGACCTGAAAGAGAGAGACAGAAAGAGAGACAGAGAGAGACACAAGTACCTCGATGGTAGTGGCGAAGGAGGCGTAGAACGACGTGGTTGAGACAAAGGATGACGGCGGGGGATATGGCATTGTGAGGGAGGAGGCGGCGAGGATGGCGGGAGAGAACGACGATGAGAGGCGGAGATGAAGAGAGAGAAGACGTCGCAGAGGGAAGGTTAAGAGTAGTTAGGTTTTGGGGAAGAGTTTGGGCTATTTGGGAAGTTAACTAAAAAAATTGGTCAAAGGCCATAAAACATAACTTATCGGGTCAAATGACTATACTTGACTAATACCACTGTAGTTGAAGTAGGCCCGTCAATGGGTCGAATTTTAGTCCGAATCCGATCCGATTATTATGAAAAATTTCGAATATGAATTTGTATAATGGCCAATAACTCAAATTTAATCCGAATTCGATAATATGTTATTTAGTGAATCAGATATGAATTTACATATCTTCGATCCGTTAATAACCCGATACGATTTGAAAATAACATATTTATTATTATACACATATATAATATATACACTAATATGAATATATGTTGGTAGTGGTATAATTTTTATTTATTTTATTCATAAAATTTCATTAACGAGAATTTTGGATCGGATCGGATATTTTTTCTGATATATTAGCTAGTAATGGATTCGTATATGAATTGACATACATATGATCCGTCGGGTTATCAGATCGGATCAAGTTGACAAAATAAGGTTTCGGGTTGAATTCGGGTATGCCTTTATTCGATCTATTGACAGGCCTAAGTTGAAGTGTCCATTTGGTACAGCGTTTTTAAAACGCAACGTTTTTAAAATATTGCATTTTTAAAACGCCGATTTTTCAAAACACAGTTTTTTTCGTATTGCATTCGAGATATCACTACAAAACACATTTTTTTTCCTAGCCGCGTTTTAAAACCTGCATTTTGGGAAAAGCTGGAAATTTCAGCGTTTTAAAACACATCTTTTTCTACGGCAGCATTAATTGAAACACATTTTTTAAATAAACTTTGTTTTATCCCTACGTTATGGTCAAAATACACGACCAAACGGGCTCGAAGTTTGAATGCTACTACATTCGTTATTAAATAACTGTCCCGTTTTGAATTTTTATAAATAAGAATTTAATGTATATATATATATTTTTCATTTTTAAACTATAAAATAAATAATTCGTAGTACTTTTTTAGAACTACGAATTACATGTTTTATGATTTTAAAAAAAACATACGTCAAATATTTATTTAAAAAGAGTCAGTTTGACTAAAACAAATCAAACAAGATAATAATTT
This sequence comes from Platycodon grandiflorus, assembly GCA_016624345.1. Lineage (NCBI taxonomy): Eukaryota > Viridiplantae > Streptophyta > Magnoliopsida > Asterales > Campanulaceae > Platycodon > Platycodon grandiflorus. The sequence continues at coordinate 19,781,538 of CM028369.1, forward strand.
AAGAACGAAGATAGTATATTTTGTTCCAAAAACTATCTTAGTGGTATATATTGCAACTTGTGATTGAGTAGTCATGAAGACAAAACTTAATGTATTTAAGTTCTTAAAATGTACACTTGGAGCACATATTCGTCAAAACCCTTTCTATTAAAAACAAAAAAATTAAAAAAAAATTCCTCCTACGCACCTAGATGTTAAAGAATTAGGCAATAATTAATTATATTGTTGTTATTCCACATCAGTTGGTACTTGCTGTTGGTACCTACCAAATAATTTGGAAAGATTTATCCCGAAAAGTAAAGAGAAGAAAAGGTTTGCAAGAATTTTTATCAATCATAAATTAATCTAACTTTACAGCAATAAAAGAAAAGTCAACATATATACATATATACTCCATATATATATATATATATATATATACACACACAAAATACTGAAGAAATTAAAATCCAACCTCCCAAACGGGCATTGCTGGCTGGCTGATCAGGGGAAGACTGGCTCTCACCTAGTCATTTATTATAAAGTAATAATTTATTTGGATCAGTTATGATTCAAAAGCTGTGAAGTCTTGGATTAGTCGGTGCATCACAGTTTGCATTTTTTTTCATAATTTTAATAAATATAAATACTATTGTTCGAAAATACATATTTCTGTTGAAATCACTTGTCTGATCAATATATAATTGAAACAAATGGCTAACATTCCCCACCAAAACAATCTTCATAAACAATTTATTGAAAATGGAACCTATCACAATCATTATTTAGCACACGAAATGAATACCAGGTCAATTTAGCATCACTGACACCAGTAAAGTGGCAGTCAAGCTTGGTTAATGTAAATGAAAATAACTCTACTCTTCTTTTTTCTTTTTTTCTTTTTTTTCTTTTCTCAAACCTATCCTTCTTGTTTTTTTTTTCTTGGTTCTATGTGAAACCTCAAAAAGAAACTTGACTTGTTTATCATCCTATTAGCGGCGGCAACGGTGGCTGAGATGGATAATGATACGTTGGTGGTGGTGGTGGTGGCGATGCTAATGGAGGTGGCGGTGGTGGTGAAGTTTTAGGCGGTGAACAACCACGACAATCCACCGGATGTGAATAAAAGGATTTGCACTCCATTGCAGAGCGCTGAGCCGGCCTATATGGAATACAGTTCTGCTTATCATCTTTATCCTGCAACTTGAGACAAGCTGCGGGTTCTCCACAGAAGTAATTGTACGAGTACGTAAAATTCTCCAACCTCGGCAACAAGCAAATACTTGCCGGAATCTCACCGGAAAATTTGTTATGCCCTACATTCAGTTGCTCCAAGCTCTTCATTCCTCCTATGCTATCCGGCAATGGCCCCACGAAAGAATTGAAGCTTATATCAAAAACGGTCACATTCTTCAACAACCCTACCTCGGGCGGCAAACACCCGTTGAAACCGGCATTTGAAAGTATAATCTCATTTAGGGTTCTGCCCATGTTTCCGATACTCGGTGGCAAACAACCGTTAAAGTTATTATTTGCGAAAACAAGCACGGAGACTGGGGAATTACCAATATTTGTGGGAAAAGATGTCTGGAATTTATTGTTGTTGAAGAAAAGGGCATCGAGTTTAAGGTCGAATAATTTTGAAGGAATATCACCTTCAAAACGATTGTATCGAATATCGAGGAACTTTAGGGAAGGGAGAGAGAGAACAACAGAAGGGAAACTGCCCGAAAAAAGATTGTTACTAACATCAAGCTCGTAAAGTAGGGAGAGTTTAGAAAACGTGTATGGTAAGGTACCGCAGAACCGGTTGGAGTTGATATGAAAGAGAGCTAGGTCAGTGAGAAGGCCGAGATCCTCGGGGAGAGTGCCAGCAATGTTGCCATGGTTTAGGTCTATTCCGGCCACGGTGGTGATTTTTGGGTCGTCAAGGGAGGGTGCACAGTACACTCCAGTGTAGTTGCACACTTTCGGTCCATACCAATTAGAGGTGAAGCCTCTTGGGTCGGAGGTGATGGAGTGTTTCCATGCTTGGAGGGCAAAATAGGCTTTTAGGAGCCTAGGGTTTGGGATGAGTAGTGGTGGAGAGTTATAGGCTTGTTGGTGGGTAAGTGTTGTGAAGAAGGAGAGGAGAGAGAGGAAAGCCAAGAGGGTTAAGTTGAGAGATTGGAATGTCTTCATTTTAAGATGAACTGAGAAAAATTATGAAGGTTTTGGTATTTAAATGGGTGGGAGATTACCCATTGAAGAAGGTTGGACTGTGCTATCCATTATAGATATACCATATAATTATTGTGTTTGAAATAAATAATTATTCAAAATTAATTAATCATATCTCACTTTCATAAATCTCTCTCTTTGTGTTTATGGGGGTTGGGGGAGAAGAATATGCTATGCTAAATTGACTTGAAATCTTTAAGGGGAAAGTGAGATGAAAGTGCAAGTATATTTTTTAGGTGCATTTTTATTTAATTAATTTAATTGTTGAAAAATTATACTCATTAAGATGGGAATGTGACTGGCATGGTCGTAGACTAAGATTAATTTTGTTGGATGGAGATTAGTTTGAGAGCTCACCCAAAACGCGGTTATTAAGGTGGCGGCTTAATTAGGTTATACGTAAATCCAATTGTACAGTATTTGGAAGCAAGAAAAGCAAAAGGAGTAGCTATAGGGGAGACCTATGATCACCTGTTTTCAACCAGAATTGTTGTTGTTTATTTTGTTTGTAGTTTTGGTTATAGTTTAGATGGAGTTTGTTAGGAGAAATGTTCCACGATTTGGATATGAGGATTAATTGGGTTTTGTTTTGGAGGAGGTACTGTTATTGGTGTAATTTAGTTCCGATGCTTTACGATACTGCTCCCTCCGTTTCAAAAAGCTAGTCTCATTTGACAAGTTAAAATTAAAAAAAATTTAATTTTATTTGTTTGTACCCTTTTAATTTGCACAAAAAAAAAATATTTTTAGAAATTGACAATTTTATTTTTTTATAGAAAAACCAAAAGGAAAGTATAGCTATTTGATTTTGAGGAGGGGAGTATAAAATAAGGCAGAATAGAAGCTCGTCTAAATATGCAATGTAAAGATTATAACATGTTGAGACATTAAGCCCACATCGGATAAAAACAAGCCTAGCAATAGAATAAAACCCAAGCTACAAACTAGGTATACAAACAACGAAAAATTGTGACATCACATTTGTGTGGGTCTTATAAGTGGCCACTCACTACCACTGGGCACCAACCTATTTATGAATTTTTGGGTGGCTTGTGGTGAGCCAGTTGACCTAGGTGCTTAGTGGGCCAGTGCGTAGGTTATGCGTGGTGGATCGAGCTTTGAGCTCGGGTCGTTACAAATGGTATCAGAGCGGGTCTCGGCCAGAAATGTATTGGAACACATCGTCCGGGGTGCCCATTTTTTGGGCCTCCTTTGGGTCTTGACGAGGACGTCAAGGATTTAAGTGGGGGAGATTTGTGATATCCCACATCAATTAGATGTGAGACTTGTGTGTGCCTTATAAGTGGTCACCCACTACCACTGGGCACCAACCTATCCATGGACTTTTGGGTGGCTTGTGGTGGGCCAGTTGACCCAGGTGCTTAGTGGGCTAGTGTGTGGGCTATGCGTGACAGATCGGGTTTCAAGTTCGGGTCGTTACAGTACTAGATAAGAGATATCCGGACGAGTAATTGTAAGATAGATGAAACGAAATATTTTCTTTATTTTATGTACAACTGTTTTAGTTACTTTACTATTGTTTGTATACCTAGTTTGTAGCTTGGGCTTTACTCTATTGCTAGGCTTGTTTTTACCCGGTGTGAGTTTAACGTCTCAACACGTTCCCTCACGTGTAGTCGAGATTGAGGCTTACAACGTGGACTCATAGATCAGGTGGCGCAGAGCAAGAACGTGGGCCGTTGGGTCTGCACGTGTAGAAAGCCTGCTCTGATACCATGTTAAAATCTGGGGTCTATCTTAAAACCAATTAGCTTGTGAGAGGTGTGGCCCAATGATCTTTATTAATTGTTTGCTATATTTGTTTTTACCCGATGTAAGTTTAATGTCTCAACATAACAATAAGAGAGATTAGAGTGTGATGAAGAATATGTTTACGCTTTTCTCAATGAAAATTGTTGTGTATTTGAGGTTTTCATTCACTGAAATATAAGTGTGGGAGTGATACAATACTAAACAAAAACATAAGAAAGTGTTAGCCTACCACGATAATAATTAGGCATAAAGAATCTTTGCACTATTCGTTTCTTCGGTATAACGCGAGCCTCATAGCTTTAAATTTAGGTTTTATTTAAAATCGATGAAGCGTGACAAAAGTTATTTTCTCTTTTCTTGTCAACGATATAATATACAGCACAGGTGATCATCAAATTGGAGTTTAATAAAAAAAATGGTTGGAGACTAGGAATTGATCAACAGAAGTACCCCTTCATTAAGCTACTGATGTTGTAGGTATTTCATTGTTTTTCAATGCTTGTCTTGCATGCATTGACAAAGTAAATGATTATGAAAGCTTTGGAGAAACAATTAATTGCTCATTTGTTTAACTAATAAATTATTTAGATTTAGTAAGAGCTCGACCATGCATTTCGTCATCGATTTTTTTTCACTTCTTGAGATCAAACCCAAATATGGAAATTGAGGATATATGAGAGAGCCAACTATGGTTACGGATAAATTCAGTGTCGTTTCATGTATATAAAAAAATGTCATTGGGGACGGCTTGGGTAGAACCAAGCAAATGACGAATCTAAATCAAAAAGTAACAATTTAAAAAAAAAAAAAGAAGGGTGAATCATAAGCTGATCATTTTTTTAACATTTGTAATCGCTCCAGTCCACTCATTTTTTTTAAAAACCCGGAAAAAGATATTTTTAGCACGAAAAGACGATTATGCTATTAATGAAAGAAAAACACGCGCGAATCAGTAACCCAAGATATCGCGATGAGTAATTTAAGACATCGCGTGAGTTAATCATCGTGATGAGCAACCAAGGCATCGCGATTAGCAACAAAGGCATCGCGATGAGTAACCAAGGCATCGCGATGAGCAACCAAGGCATTGCGATGAATAACCAAGGTATCGCGATGAGCAACCAAGGCATCGCGATAAGCACTAAAGTCATCACGATGAGTAACCAAGATATCGCGATGAACACTAAAGGCATCGCGATGAGTAACCAAGGCATCGCGATGAGCAATCAAGGCACCGTTTGAATTAAATTTAACCGCTGTAGGGGACCTGATTTTCGTTTACCTTTCGGGGGTGTTGCCCTCGAACCCCCACGAGGGACGTTGTCCCCTCGACCCCTGCGATCTGACGATCCCCGTTGCGTTACCCAGCATACTGCAATTGGCGAATTAAAAGCATCCCGATGCCCCAATTTAATATAATATCAAAATCGATAAAAATTGTTGTTTTTGGTTTGGAAATTTACATACAAACATGGTATTGACTTTCTATAATAGTATGTTATTGATATTATATAAAATTTAAACTCAAATCATTGATTAAAGTCTCAAAATCAGTCCAAGAACATTTCTCTCTATTTTCGGACAGCACACTGTCAAGCTCGATTTGGATCTCAAAAATAGTATTTTTTTTGTAGAAAAATTGTGCACAAATGTAGTACTAAGTTAGGATAACAATATGAGATTGATTTTAAACAAATTCGAAGCTTAAAACATAAATTAAAGTGGCCAAAACAGCTCAAGAACAAAGAAAAATGGGATAAAGTCAAAAAATTTGAATTTGATCAAATTCGTGTTCTAGGCATGAAAATTGATACTCAAACATGAGGGAAGACTATATTAACAACATGAAATCATTTATACATCAATTCGAACCTCAAATCTGAAGCAACGCTGTTGTTGAGGGCATTTTAGGAAGAAAATTTTCAAAGTGCCTTTTAGCAGTTAAAAAAAAAAGGTGGACTGAAGAAAAAAAAAGTTTCAAAAAGTGGACCAGCCAGCAATTTCCTGAAAAAAAAAAAAAGTTACTCAGAAACAACGTAATCAAATTAGTTTTAATCAATACTATATTATTGCTTAATTTAGGCATGAGTTGAAATTTTCTCTTGTATCTGTTAATCCATTCTGACTTAATTATTTATCTTATATAAGCAGGCCGTAATTAATCACCATGTTGACAAGCCGCAATCCATCGGTTAATACTTTGGGGCTATATAGAGCCCGTTTGGTCGAGCGTTTTGGCCAAAACGTAAGGATAAAACACTGCTTATTTGCAAAAAATGTATTTCAATACTGCGGCAGAAAACGCAGCATTTTCAAAACGCAGGTTTTAAAACGCTACTAGAAAAAAAAAGCTGCGTATTGAAGTGATATCCCAAACATATTTATAAGGAAAGACCTCCGTTTTTAAAACACTGCGTTTTTTATAACGCTGCGTTTTTAAAACATTGCGTTTTATAAATGCTGCACCAAACGGGCTCATATTTTTTGATTGATAATTAAGCATTATTTTAAGTATCCTAATTAACTATAAATGTCCGAGATAAAAAAAAACCATTTTCTCTATTGGTTTAACAATTTCGAGGGGGGCGTAAGTAAACATATATAATTATTTCTAACTTCACAACTCGATCGCTGGATGTGAATTACTAACACAACCCTTAGGAGTCGTTTGGTAGTCAGGATTAAGGTTAGATAGGATTAATAAGCCGAATATAATTGTCAGATGTTTGATACGCAATAGGCGGTTGGGACTATTAGCACGAGTTATCTGTATAAGGTCCTTATCCCCTCACTAATAATACCAAGGGAGAGAGTGTTATTATTAGCTCCCTCACTAAAAAAAAATACGTGATTAACATTTTTAATTTCAAAAGTATCACCTATATATAAGTAGGAATTAATAGCGAGGAAGCTAATAATACTGAAATTAATAATAATACTTATTCTTGGCTAATTACCAAACAACCCCTTAATCCCTTAACATAAAGAGTCGTCTTTTTTCTTTATTAGCTTCAAAAAATATATACTGTAAAAGCTGTTTAATTATATAGAGTGCTAATTGACTTTTTAATCTTTCTTATACAAGACAATTAAATGGGGTGTAACCCATAGCATAGGTCTAAAGGTTAAATTCACACGGCGAAGTAGGTGAGGCTTTAAGCTGGCAAGACGCAAGATTAGGATAGTCCAATCTAAGTTAATGTTATCTTAATACCATCAGTGGGGTTTCTATTTTCTTGTGATGTCAAAATTTGATTAATTTATACCCTATTGCATGTGAAAAGTGGAAGGAAACTTGTTAAGTAGAAGTGTTTGGTTGGAAAAAATTTGGATTAAGAAGGAAAGCAAAACCATGTATGGGAATGGGTCTTATTGAAAAGGTCAACAGACTAATACATTTGTACAAAAAAAAAATAAAAAAATACATATATTACGTACCTTTGATCTTAAACTTACATTTTGTTTTTTTGAGTTTTATTAATCTTAAAATGAGTATTAATGTTATCTGAATATTCTACTATTCTTGTGCAGATTTGTTGAGTTAAAATCAAAGGATAGTTTTTCTAGCATTAGTGGTTAGTTTTACAAAAAATAACACTTCTTTAGTGATAGATATAATACATATTTTTGGCAAGAGTGATGCTAAGTCTTGAGATTAATTTAAATTTATTGACTTTAAATTCGATGTATAATATTTTACTTTTTCCAAAAGGCAAAATTTTAGAAAAGACTGTTTTACGAGTATTTATGTATGACGGATCACCTTGACCCATCTCATCGTCTGTTGGTTGGTTGAGCTGTGAGAGAGTGAGACTCTGTCTAAGACGAAGTCACACGAGACCTACTCTTTCCAAAATTATAGAACACATAATTCATAATATTTTATGTGTTTTATGTTTTGAAAAAAATAAAAAAATATACATCAAATTTTTATTTGAAAAACATCTTATTTGACAAAAAAATGTCAAATGAGAGGATAATTTAGGAACGGAAGAAGTACTAAATTAGAAATATACCAAAACAAAATGTGAATGGTAGATCTACCAATGAATACGGGTTTATCGAGTTTTAATAAATGTTGTACAATATACTAACAGTTGTACATACAACATCTACAAGCGTATTGGGATATTAGAAATTTGAGTAATGCTATGAGTATCTAAAGAGTACCAAATTTTTGTACACTAAATGATGTGTCTGTTAATGTAGTACAAAAAATAAAATTAAAAATTATAATTAATACATCACATCAGCTGCTACATCAACTGACACATTATTTGATATAAAAAAATTAGTACTCTTTAAATACTCATAGCATTAATCTAAAAAAAAATTTATGTCTTCAGTTTTTTAACCGTTTTAACAACTTCAATATATATGTCATGTGAAAATAGAGATCTAAACATTAGATGCAATTTGAATGAAAAATAATGATGGCTGCAAAGGAAAAAGAAAAAAAAACGTATCCCGATATATACTACTCACACCGTTTCTAAATTATTGACTTATTTTTCGTTTTTATCCGTTTCAAAATAATTGTTTTGTTTGAAAATTTCTTTTTTAGAATAACACTTTTATCATTTTACCCATATTTTTCTTTCTATTTTAATTATTGGTCACATGCATATGGACATTAAAGGAAACTGCATACTATACTAATATTAACAATCAAGTCATTGTAAGTCAATTATTTTTTTTAATCTGTGTACCGAATCAAATAAGATAATAATTTAGAGAGGTGTATTTTTTTTTTTTTAATCCTCAAGGACCTCAACTCGACCTGTCAATTAAAAAAAGTTTTTCAGAACATATATTTGGGAAAAAGAAAACTATTCTAGAATGTCGGAATTTGTGAAGTCAACTAACAAACTCAATAGACCAAATCATGGTGAAGAAAAAACCAACAATTTTGACCTCTCACCAACTGTCTGCTACTGCTAGTCTTTGGTGCTATTGGTGAACCCAATAAGTCAGTTTATTCCAAACCATCCCCCGGAGCTCATCAGTTCGTTTCAAAATGATAATTTTATATTTAAACTTTTTTTATCTATAAATTAGTTTTTTTTAATGAATTTATCAAATTTACCGTTATCACGTTCTGATGTTCACCTAGAATGTTATAAAGCGGAGTCTAAAGAATAAGGTCATTTATGTACATGTGTTAATAAAATTATTAACTCCTTAATATTTATAAGTAAATAAAAATAAATACTCATTTTAGGTTTGATTAACATATGAGTGACTTCAATTCTACTTAAATATGTTAAAATATACATTACAAGATATACCCAATATATATATTATAAAAATATTAGTATATCAAGGATTAAGTAATGTTATATAGAGATTTTGAAAGTAATTTGTCTTATTTTGTTTTACAATTAATGCGTTGATTAATTTATAATAAGCCTAACGAGCAAGTGACGCAATTTCTAATTAGAGTTATCAAGAGCATGGCGTACAGATTTATTTGAGTTAAGAGTACGATTATTTTTGGGGTTTCGCATCATTATTCATTAATCTCCTACTGCATCCCTAATTCATTTTTATTTTAGTTTTTATTTCTTATAAGTGTCTCACGCACACAAATTCAAGACTAATCTCCCGTATGATCCATTAACACGATAAAACTCTCCAAATAAATTTTAATGCAGCTGCATTCCAATGCTCATTCTTTTATCATAAAGCTAACTCCTCAACTCGACTACGTACTACCTACCGGAGTTTGGGTGTAAGTGGCTCAATATGAGCTAACCCAACTTAGCTCGCTTTAACTTCAAATCTCCAAGTTTGAATTCGCTCAAATATAACCCTATCATTATTATAATGGAATCTGGAAGATTGTTTTCTCTCTTTGCAGTGTTTGTGGATCTCTATAATAAAAAAATATTGTATTTTAGTAAATATGTGGCTTAAATTGCAATTTGGTCACCTTACTTTTATAAATAAAAAAAATTCTAAATTTCATCACTATACTTGGTATGTTGAGTCAATATGTGGCTTGACTTCCGTTAGTTTTGTTGGGTGGAGGGCTGCAAAAAGACCAAAATGCCCTTTACCTTATAATATTTTGATGGCTTAAATCGCTATTTAGTCACTCTACTTTGACAGAAAATGCATTAAGATTAATAGTATAAATTTTTTTTGTATAAAATATTTAAAATAATCAAATCAGTTAAATAAGTTATTTCAAATATAATAAAATAACATAAATTCATACTAATTCTTAAAAATATTAAACAAAAATTAGGTTAACTTATCAGAATTCTTAATCAAAATTAATAAAATATTATGTTGGTCTTTTCTAAAGTAATAAATTCTTTAGCTTGACTTTTTTTTATATAAAACTAATTATATTAAACAAATGCATTAAATTATTATGAGATAGTTATTATTGTAGAATAAAGTAAGCTTAAAATATTATTATAATTATTCATAAGTAATTATCGATATTTAAATAAGGGTTAATGACACCACTAGAAAAAATATGTTAAGTCAATCATGTGGTACATGTCATTTTTCAAGGGTATTATGGAAAATTCCTAAGAAATTTAATTATAATTTTTTTTTATCTTAATCTAATTAAAAGTATTAGTCATTTATCTCAATGTAGTTATAATATTAAATATTAATATTAATTTAATTAGGATTAGTAATAGATTAAATATTAATGTTTTAGTAATGATATTTTTTTTTTTGGATAATTAAATATTAATCTTTTTCTCAAGTTGCTCAATTTTTGGGTTTTTGTTTGTTCTTGGTTGCAATGAATTTTAATATTTTAGTAATGACATTTTCGGGTTTTTTTGGATAATTTTAAACTTTTTATTCAAAAATCAGGATAGAGTGATGAACTTGATAATTATGTCTAAGTGCAGTGATTAAATTGATAGTTATTAGTAAGGGTATTTTTGGGATTTAAAAAGTATAGTAAGTTTTTCATCCAAAATTCTGGATGGAGTGATTAACGTGGGATTTATGCCAAGTATAGTGATGAAATTGAGAAAAAAAATTGTAGGGTGAGCTTAATGAATTTTCTGTCAAAGTAGGGTGACCGAATTGCGATTTAAGCCCAAATATGTCATAGTGGATAAGTTAGATAAATAAGGTAGACTTAAATATCAATTTGGTCACTCAACTTTCACCCAAAATTCATTAAGCTCGATCACTGTACTTTCTTATTTCACACTTTAATCACTCTACTTGGACTGGAGAATCAATAAGCTCACTCAATCAATGAGCTTATTGATTGAAAAAGTCCAAGTAGAGTGACTAAAGTGTGAAAAAGAATAGTGAAGTGAGCTTAATGAATTTTGGATGAAAGTTGAGTGACCAAATTGATATTTAAACCAATAAGTTACATGCATAAAGATTTAAAATCAAGAAATTTTAATTTGGACTGTTAGATTGCTCATTTATATGGTGACTACACATTTGTCTGTTAATTCCATCATTTGTTGTTCATTAAAAGATGTTACATACTTCTCGCGAAGGAATTATAATGTACATTACTAATCCCATTACATTAATCAACATGGAAAAAAATAATCATAGAAAACAAGTTTGACAAAGAGAGTATCGATTAAAAAAAAAAAAACCTTATAGCCCTAATTTTTGGTTTTCTTTTTTTCTCAACAAAAGCATGGAGAACGCAGGTAGTTTAGTTTCCATTAAAATAATAAACATAACTCGATTATTATTATTATTTTTTCCCTTATTTTAAATGTTAGTAATGTCTGCTTAAGATGGTTATCGTGTTAATGTCAGAGAGTGGTTGGATGGATGGAGGGAGGATATATTCTCTATAGGAAAAAAATCCATTTTCGTCTGCTTAACGCCATTGATATTTTATTGTACTAATACCAAAACTATTGTTATATATATATATACGATGTCATACATATATAATTATCTTTATTATTAAGTGTAGGAATATATATTTTTGTTTAATCTTCTAATTAAACTATAATTAGTCATAGCAGCAGCTAGTTTCTTTTGGACCAAAGACGGTGGTTAAAGAGAGTCGTTTTTCAAAATTTACAAAGGACGAGTTTGATCTTAAAAAGTAGGGCATCAATAAAAGAGTTTATCACTCATTGCATTGAAAAACAAATCAAATGAATTAGGTTAAGAAACTGTTTCAGCCATTTTACTTTTTCATTTTTTGTATTAGCTAGATTTACCAGAATTTACATTTTTTTAGTTGATGGTAATTAAAAAAAATAGGACATATCATTAATATCAGAAAATTTTACGAGAGAGAGAGAGAGAGAAACTTACCTCAAGTTGATGCTCAAATAAAACAACACAATCCCAGGAACAAACAAATTAAAAACACACAGACCCACAACTCAAACCCAAACTCGAGCTCAATCTACAAACCTAGCCCAATTAAGGACCTAACACCCATATAGCAACCAACCACCAAAGTCTCCAGCAATTTCCATTTGTCAACCAACAATGACCTCAATTCAATCCACAAAATCTGGCAAGCTTTCAAAAATATAAGCGCTAAGTGTTAGGTTGAGTTTTCGGCAAGACTGAAGATCAACAACTTGTGTCACCAACAAGAAGTTGCCTGTGCATTCAACACAAATGCTCCTGATACTTGAAAACTTGCAGACTTATTTTCATAGTTATACCAGTTATAGCACATTGGCTGTAGAAGTTTCCAAGATGTCAACAAACCTTTGATTGACAAGCAAGCCTCAAACAACTCTTTTGTATTTAATGTACCAGATTTGAAATCAAAGTTAAAGACATCACCTTTTCCAATGGCTTCAACATGCTCACTCCACAAAAAGATCTCTCTTGAAGCATTAAAGAAGGTTGACCAAGACATTAAAACTCAAGAACTCAGAAATAGAGAAATAGAAAAGAGAGCATTCAAGACAGTCTTACATTCTCTTTACTACTTCATATTCAACACTTACACATACCACTTCATAATCATTTATACTTTCCCCAGTATCTAGTTATTGAAAGCTTCACTTATTATACACACCCACAAGTGAAGTTAATCCTTATTTGTTGGACATTATCACTCAAAACACAGGTCAAATATTTTGTACACGATCTATTAAAGATCAAGTTAGATATTGACTTAATGAAGGTCCACTTGGCAACTGATAAGGTTAGAGGGGGGGTGAATAACTTTATAAAAAATCTTTTAAGTATTTTAAGTATTGAAATGATCAGGTGATAAATGGAATCAACTGATAGATAAAACATGAGAGAACCGACTATGTTTGTCAAGTATCAATTGACTGACTTGAAAATATTTAAGTCATCATCAGTCAATTAACTCAAAGCAAAGAATCAGTCATCAGCTGACTTAAGGTTTTAAGTCGACTGACATAGGTCGTGATTCCAAAAATGGTTTTAAGTAAATCATTGTAAGGATCAACACTTATATCTTCTTTGAAAGACCAAGGATAGTGTGATTTTGTCTTGTAACGTACTAGTGAAAAAATTAGTGCACATTTCAAATCCAAGATTCATCGCTTGGTAGTGGACGTAACAACATTTAAGTTGTGAACCACTTCAAATCGTTGTCTTATTTATTTTTTGCTTATTATCAATTATTTACTTTTGTTACTGATTTGCTGATAAGATGAAAATCTACCACTAGCAAGTGCACTAATCTAAAGTAATAAAGTGTAAGTTTAAAGAGCTGTCGTACCCAAGGAACTAGAACAAAATCAAATTTTATTATTCTTGACTTTAATCTAGAGAACGATGAGGATTGTTTTGAAATATTCCGAATTTAACGAAATCTAAAAAAACAAGTAAACAACAGTTTCAGAAGTATTCAATGGAAAGAAAACACTAGGGCTAGGTTCACCAATTCATTCTAGAGTAACAAATCAACAATTCGGGTTTCGAATGATTTTACTGTTGTGTGACAATAAAATTTCCCAAAATAATCAATATCCTCTCTCGAGTAATATCAATTATGTCATCTTCTAACAACCTACGTTGTCATGACCCGACCTGAGATCCTATGTGGAACCTCTTCCGGTCCGTGAGACGGGAACACAAAAATGCATATTTCACAATTCTTTTCGTGTAAAAACCCTGTAATGCAAGTGTACGATTTTTAAGGGCAAAACAAAACTTCACGGCAAAATAACGAGCCGGAGAATAACACATTAGCTAGCTAACAAACTCACGAGCTAGAGGGCTCAGGATAACATACATTCATAACAGAGTGCGCGAAATAGAAGTTAACAGAGTGCGTGACCAACGGTAGGGCGATGCCCAGTGTATTGGCCTTCGGCTATTACGTTGCCCTGATTCACGCAATAACTGAGTGTCAATACACCTCCAAAAAATATGCCATGGACTTAACGAATGCTCAAGTAGATGTTTACTCGATACATTAAACTAATCAACCAAATGCTTAAGTAGATGTTTACCTAACATTTATAATAAACATATCATACTCCAAAGTAGGGAGTATAACGACCACAACAACAACATATTCATGTATACCAAGTGATTCTACTACACATAGCCATTCAAACACCAATACCAAAAATTAACACAATACCAATAAATGTGTATCGCGTAACCAATCACCCAACGGGTCTCTCGAGTATCCAAAGAGCTCACAAAACACACACGTGGTCACATTTATTATCAAACCTTAACCAACTCCGTTAGAGTCATTTTTAGTTTCTAATGGTGTCGAATTACGAAAGTGGTCTTGCACTTTAAACCTAGCACATTAATGCCCAAATTCGAGTTCCCAACATCATAGAATAAGCGACAACATATTTCACAAGTCCATAATGATATTTTATGGCAAGAATCATGAGTTCACCAATCTAGCATGGTAAAACTTCACACATTAGAAGTCTAGGATGTCATATGAGACTAAAGCCGGCAAAATCGGCCCGGCCCAATGGGCTGGCCCAGCCAACCCGACTTTAGGACGGGCTGGGCTCTAGTTTTAGGCCCGACGCAACTTTGGGCTGGGCCGGGCTTACGCATGGGCTGACAAAAATGTCAAAATTAGTGTAAATTAGCCCGAAATAATACGTCGGCCCGCGGCCTGGCCCGGCCATACCCGATATTTTAAGAGGCTGGGCTTTAGTTTTAAAGGCCCGATATAAATTTGGGCTGGCCCAGCCCGACCCGATTTCAAGGCTTGGCCCGATGGGCTGGCCTGGCCCAACCCATTGCCAACTCTATATGAGACATAAATCAAGAAGAAGAGGGGGTAGTAGCTTACCTCTTGACGAAAAAGTTGATAGAAAACGAAATCTATTCAGTGGGAAAGCTTCCTTTAGCCAAGGCCTTCGCAATGGCTTGCTTGGATCGTCGAGATTCCTCCAAAATCTCAAGATATCTAACTTTCTCTCACTAAACTCTCTCTATTCTCTCTTTAAGCTTTTTGGATGAAATGGGTGGGAAATGAGAGTAAACAAGGTTCTCTCATGGTGTTTAAGGGGTCAAAATGACTGATCTCTCGGCTTGGTGACGTGGCACCATGAGAGCCACTCAAAAACTTAAGTTTGGACAAAATGAGATTTCTCGGGTGAAAAATCTGGGCTCTATGCAGACGCCTTTTGCGGCCACATAGAATCGAGAAACTCTATGCCAAGGTTGAGCTCGCACTATGCATCTGCATAGTGACCTCAGGTCAAAGTCTACTAAAGCCTTCCAAAGTGTTTCCAAAACACTCCCAAGTGAACATAAGATGATTCTAAGTGAAGGAAAGGTCAAAACACTCGAGAAAGGTTCCCGAAATGACCGATAACAAGGCGAGAAGTTCAACGTATCTTAAGTGCGATCAACTACAAGAAGTAAACAACAATTCGAAGCATACGGAACACATGGAATGTAGCATGAACATATTATGTTTTAAATGCATCATACCCGAGTAACATCAAAGGCATAAATCAATATGACATATGCAAGACATACAGATGATATAAGAAATATAAATGATGCAAATAAAACGGGTGTTACATACGTATCTCTAGCTAGGTAGATTAGAGAGAAAATAATGCTTTAAGATTTGTGAGATTCTCTTAGCTTTTGCCATGGTGATCTATAATTAATTACGTGTATCAACTCATCTATATGATTGAGAACAATTAAAAGGCGGTCAGTCTTTCAAAGCATTAAAAACAGGAAATAACACTCACACAAACATGCAATTAATCAATCATCACCCTAATCGGATCAATATAACCCCTTCATGAATTGGTTACCCTTTACCCTAGCGTGATGAGTTTAGTTCATAATTAAACAAACAAAACACATCACAATATGGGAAAGATATAATATACTAAACATAATGAAGATGAATTAAAGGAGGCAAACTTGATTTTCTATTCAACAATGAAATCGTTACCAAGTTCGAATCTTGTTCTTCTCCAAAAATCAATGAAAAACGCTTCCAAAAACTGTGTGCCATCCTAGCTTACAAGGATTACTTAAATCGCAGCGGCGCAGTCGCCTTTCGCGCGCGACACCGACACGGTCGCTTCTCGTTCTTCTGCGCGAGCGCGCCATTTCTTTCAGAACTCTCAGATTCTCCCACGATTGCCATGACGCGAACGCCTCAAATTTCCTGACCTTTCAGTTTCTCGCGCGGTCACCTCTTGCCTCAGCCGCGAGCACGCCTCTTCTTCAATTTCCTTGATTCTTCCTTGGACTTTCAAAAATTGCACTTTAGACCTTCGAGTCTCCAAAATAGCCCAAGAATCCTTCATTTAGCGTAAATGCCTCAACTAAACCCTGAAACCTACAGTAAGCACTAAAAACCCAGATTAGTAACCAAAATGCTCGAGAACTCGCTAAATCTAAGCTCGAAAAGTGCCCAACAAATGAGTATAAAACTCCTCTATCATCTGCTTACCTTGAGTATTTGTTTAATCAATAACCTTGGTAACTTATCTTAATAAGCAACATTGTGATCTTACTTTGTATAACTTTTCCTTAAAACTTGTGTTTTTGTAAAAACAACCATTTTGCTAAATTGCTGATTTTAGCCATAAAATTAACTCGTTCTCTTTTATTTCTCTGCCCCTACTGATTACTTTGATAAGTTTGAGTTATTTTACTAAGTTTAAAAGTTTTGAACAGGCTATTCACCCTTAGCCTGAGTCTTACCAATCGAACCTAACACAAATAAAATTAACAACCCAAAAAAAAAAAAAGATCATGTCTTGATAAAAAGTGAAACTTTTTTTTTTTGGTATTTTTTTGAAAATATGTTTCAAAATTTGGGGAGGGGTTGTTGAACCAAATTTTGGGGGTTTCCTTTCAAACCTAAAAAATTGGGGAAGAAAAAGGATCAAATTGGAAAAAAATGTAAGGGAGAATCGGATCACAAGTCAACCTGTGAGAAGAAAAGGATTCACCATTTCGTGTACCAAAAGTTGATAAATTTTAGTTATTGACTTCAAGAGGACTAGGAAGACATTTCGAGGTCAAAGGCTTTCTTCATGATTCATAGGCTAAATTATCTTCTTTTAGGAAGATCTTTTAAGATGATGACTTCGAACTTTTCTGACGATATTGGCCAAGTACCTTATCCTTATCATTTCAAATGACAAGTAAGGCCTTTACCAAGTAACCTTCATATCAACCATATCGTTCGTGAAAGAATAGTTGGACTGGCCCAAGAGAAGTTGCAAGTAGGTCAATGGAAGCTTTGCCCTCACTCTTTTTTATTCCAAGACTTAATTGCACCGCACGCAATCTCAGACAGCCATTCTACATCCTTGAGTTTGACGATGTTAACCTAAAGTCTGAGGAGGGTGGTCTCAGGTTCACCGATGTTTGCCTAGGGCTCAACGACGACATTAAAAAATCTAAGCTTTGTGAGGGCGATTGGGATCTATTTGTGTACATGTTCTTTGGTTATATGAGGGAAAAAGAGATATAAGAGAGAGAGAGAGAGAGAGAGAGAGAGAGAGAGAGAGAGAGAGAGAGAGAGAGAGAGAGAGCGACCAAGATCTATTTGTCCCAAATACCCTTAAATAATCGCATGTGCTTTCCACATGACTAGTTAACCACACTCATTGTAACAACACCTCGAAAAGGACCTCTTGCATTTAACGAACTTTTAAACTAGTAGTGGGACAAACTTTTTTCAAAGGATTAAATGCAGAAAATATTAAACTCATGGGACTAGTGATGCGATTAGCCCAAAGGGGGGTTGTACATAGACCTAGTCAAAAAAACCCTCATGTTCAGAAAAGCCTTCACTTATTTCAAAAGATCTTTTATAACCTCTATTTATTTAAAAACCCCATAGTAACATTTTTTTCTTCGAACGACTCATATGACTCATAGAATCGTTCGAATGACTCACATGGTCGTTCGAGGGTCGTTCAAATGACTCATAGGATCATTTGATGAGTCATTTGAATGACTCACATGGTCGTTTGAACGACTCACACTAAGACTGGGTCGTTTGAACTACTGAATTGATTGCAATCTTTTAATCCATGATGCAATAGGTGAGCTGTGATTCATCCCTTGTGTGAGGAGAGATAAAGAGAGAGAGAGAGAGAGAGTAGGGTTTGAAGCTACTGGGAAAGGGGTCGAAAAAAGGATAGGAGAGAGAACCTAGGGTTTAAAGTTGCTCGAAAAAGGGCGAAAAAAGGACAGGGACGAGGTAGGAATGAAGCGAAGAGCACGGAGAGTGTAATTGGGGCGTGAGAGAGAAAGAAGGATTCATTTAGGTATTTTGAGAAGTTTATATGAATTGTTCGTTAAAAACAAAAAATAAATAAATAAATAAGTGGCCGGATCAAAAAGAAATACTCTGATAAATAGGAAGGAAAGACTATTTGGGTTCGGGCCAGGCAGAAGTACACCCGTAACCCGCAGTTCACTAGCATGGACAGTGGATCAAGAAACATCCAACCCGGATCAAAATCTGAGAAACCCTAGCAAGCAAAACCACAGAGGCAAATTAAAACCTTGGAAACCCACAAATCTTGAAAGAAAAATGGCGGAATCAGAAGCAAAACGAGAAGTTTCATTGAAAGATCAGGGCAATGAATTCTTCAAAGCTGGAAATTACCTAAAAGCAGCTGCTGTCTACACCCAGGCCATCAAGCAAGATCCTTCTAACCCCACTCTCTACAGGTAACCTTCCGTAACTACACACACTGGATGCTCACTCTTTCAGTTCAAGTTGGAACCTTTATCAAAATTTAACTTTTTTTTTTTTTTTTTCATTGTCTTTAATTGAAATTTGTTTGATTTATAAAAGTTAACTTTAAAATAAGAGATTCAATTGAATTCTATGTTTCTTACTTTGTCGACCCGAAAGAAATGTTGTTCTCATTCCCTCTGTCTGGCTGGCGAAAAAATGTAGAAAGAGTGAAAAAAGTTGAGTTTTAGATCAAGTAAAGACATTAATTTCCTTTGGTTTATGTGGTTAAAGCGAGAAAATAGTGCCTATTTCTGAGGGTGTTAGGGAACTGATACACGAAAAAGTAGATGGTAGACGGATATTGCGAATAGCAAGTTTTGTACATGGCTACTAAAGGGTAGTGGAAAAAGGAGGAACTATCTCTCGACATTGGTGATCCAGACGAAAGTAGAGGCAAATTTATGAGCTAGTTTTTCAAATGGATTTCATCAATGACTGATTATGGCGTTCATATCTGTATCTACATTCTACTCAGACCGGAGCCTGGGGTCCACACTGATTTTGGTTTTCTGGCTGGAATTAGAAGACGAAACTGTGTATACTAAATCAACGCTGAATGAGTTATAATGGAATGAAATGGGCGTGTTCATTGCATTTTCATATCATATAAGTTTGAAGTTGGTGAAATATATTGGTATCTAGTAACATTTGTATAGTTCCAAGTGTAGGAGACTAAACTTTCATTAAAACAATGTGCTGCATTCTATGTTGATATACAAAAGTGAATAGCTTTCATTTCTAAAGAACAAATATGCTAGTGAGGACAATTAGCTCAAGAATAAATAAAATTTTCGGGAGTAGCTTTGGCATTAAGTTAATCTGGGAGATTTTGTGATGTATTGAGTTTAAATGAGGATAAACTAGAGTTAAAGCGGAGGAAATCCTCTTATGGCGGACTTGACCTAAGAGAGTTTTTGGGACAATTTTCTTTTGATAGTTGAGAGTGCATGAAGGTTTCCCCCTGTTTTTGTTATGGTGAATCATTTTGTTTCTTTAGGAACTGATATTTTAAACTCCAATTATCCTCCCAACTTTTTGTTTTCGAGAACATAATTTGAAATTGAATTTGCAAAGCTTAAATTTATGTATAATCCTTGGCATATCACATATCATCCAATCTTTTACGAGGTGAATGTTTTGTTGAACTGGTACTTTGCATTGATGACTTCTTTTAGAGCAGAGTTTGAGATTGAATTTACAAAATGTTGTTCATGTAAAATTGCTTGATAACTTTCGGGATTTATATCCGTTATGAGTCTGGTATTTTCATTTGAATCTACACATTTAATTAATGTAACATAATCAGTATCTCATGAGTGCAAGGGTTTTCTTAACTTCTTCTTTTGGTTTTTTGGTATCTAGGAATGGAGATTATGATGATCAACAGTTCTTTATATTAAGGGTTTTTTTTTTTTTTTTTTGTTTTAAGGTATTTAATGTTTGTATATCTAAAGGAAGATTGTGCTTTTGAATTTATAACAACTTGTTAATGTTGGCTATCCAACGTAAGTAATATGGATGGACTTGTTTGCATGGACTAGGAAAATAAGTGTTCAAATAAGTAGCAAGTATAAGGTAAGTCGAAGATGGTACTCCCTCCATCCCTAATTGAATGTCTCTTTTTGAATTTTTTTTCTCCCTAAATGAGTGTCCTGTTTTGTATGAAGGTGCTGATTCACCTTTGCTATCTCTCATATCCAATGTGCACTTGCCGAACTATAGTGTAAACACTAAGGGCATTCATGTATGAATGTATATGTACTACTAAAATTACTAAAATGGCCTAAAAGTCAACTTCCTTAATTTTTCCAAAAAACTAAAAAGGGACTCAATTATGGATGGAGGAAGTAATATACAAGAGAAAACAAGTAACACAAAATAGTCGGTAAGCGTTTCTAGGCCTGGAAATGAAAAGCTAATTGCAGGAAAATAATTTAGCGATGACGCCAAAGTCTGCAGGCACCTATATCATATAAGATATATTTCAATCGGAAAGAATTCTACATTTACTTGGCCAATTCTTCCTGGAAGAGGGCCCATGACTTTTCGTCAAGGGATTTAGACTAGTTTCGTTGTCAATAAATAGGGAAAGTTGTTTCAAACTTATTCACAACCCTCATGAAATAAGAATAATAAGGATATGTTGCTAACTTCCAGATATTAGTTTACCCTGAGCAACAGCATTTAGGAACAGCTATATTATCTCAAAGTACATCCTCTTGGTGAAACTAGCTATAAATTTATAAGTGAACCAAGTCTTGGGTTTGTGTTATTTACTTGTCTCTCTATCACTCATTTCTTTTTCCGTTGTTTTACTTGTTAGTAACCGCGCTGCAGCTTTTCTACATCTAGTTAAGCTCCAAAAAGCACTTAGTGATGCTGAAACAACAATTTCCTTGAACCCCAACTGGGAGAAGGTACTCGACTTCTTTAGAGTTACTCAATTTTTATCCAATTAGAGAATGGCTCAGTGCTTGAGGCTCCCGCCAGTGGTTGGCCTGGAAGGATTTACTGTCTGCAGGCTTACTTTCATTTGCGGAGAGGCTTTAGTTTCATCATCTTGCAGATGAAAATTATGTGACCGATTGCACCTGCAGGGTTATTTCAGGAAAGGATGTGTATTAGAGGCCATGGAACGATATGATGATGTAAGCTTGCAGTCTATTTCATTCTATTTGGCATCTTTCTCGACAGCCACTCGAAGCCAAATGTTGATGTTTATATTGTGCACACATAATGTAGGCTTTAGCTACCTTTCGGATAGCCTCACAGCACAATCCCCAAAGCGCAGAGGTATCAAAAAAGATTAAGAGGCTTACACAACTGGCAAAAGATAAAAAGCGAGCTGATGAAGTAGAGAATATGAGATCCAATGTTGATTTGGCGAAACACTTGGATACGTTCAAAGCTGAACTGGTAATTAAAGCTTTTCATGAGAGAAGAGTCATATTTTTATCTATACATAATCCTATCTTTTTCTGTTAGTAATATTTTGAAATATGAGGTTGGTCAGCTCACTTTTGATTTTTTAGTTTTATTGTCTTTCATTTGTCTTTTTGAATGGTTTCCAGTTTTGAAATTTGTGATGCAGGTAAGAATCATGGTAGAACCTCAAACTACAATCTGGGGCAGATTTCTTTCCAAGAACTTCAGATTGGAGTAATAAAATTAATTTCTCTTTTGCAGACGCAGAAGTATGGGGCTGAAGAATCTTGGACAGAAACTTTCTCTTTCGTGGTTGAAACAATGGAAGCTGCTGTAAAGTCGTGGCATCAAACTTCTACTGTGGATCCTAGAGTTTACTTCCTTCTCGACAAGGAAAAGACAAACACAGAGAAATATGCTCCAGTTGTCAATATTGATAAGGTTTTAAACCTTCTGCATTTACCATCTTATCTCAGCTGATCTTCTCATTGGAACTTTTTAGGAAGTCATCCTTGAGTGTGTGGTTATGTTGATGTGGTTGGGCGAGCGTTGAGCTCTCTGCTTCAACAGACTCAGCTTATGTTGTGCGCACTGCATATGTGATGCTAACATTTTTATCTTCATTATTTCAGGCATTCGAATCACCTCATACACACAGCAATTGTTTTTCATTTCTTAGGCAGTACTCTGAGGATTCTTTTTCTCGAGCTGCATGCTTAGTGGCACCCAAAAGTATCATATCTTATCCGCAGGTAATACATATTCTCTTCTTATCTTTAGATGGGTCTTGTACTAATTGTACGAGTAGCTATACATAAAAGTAGATTAATAGTTGAGCGTGCATTGAGAGAGATCGATGTAGCACAACTAGAAAGCAAGATGAGAAAAGGGTGTTCAAGAGGAAAAACAGTTGCTTACTAAAATTTAAGTTAGTATACGGATAAGAATGCCGAATTCTTCATGCGTCAAAAATGCAAGTGATGGGGCTATTAGCTCTAAAGATTTATGTTGACAAAAGAAGCACATTGAACTGATGAGGCTCTTATCTTGCACCAAAAGATGATGAACCACTGGTCCTAACTGCTTCATTTTGTGCAATAATTGCCCATGGTTAGGGTTTTAACGTCAGTGTACTATATTATGTTTTTCATCTTTGGTTGCAGTTACCTGCTGCGTGTTAGTTGCTCTGCAGTTTCCTCTAGTGTTGTTACAATAATTACACACTCCAGAAAGCATAAAATTTGAATTGAAATCTTCTTAAAAGTTGTGTTGGATGGTGGGGTGTCTATGATCATTTCTCAACTCAGCCTTAGTCATCGATCACTTGGGTCGTCTACAGGAATCCTTTTCCACCATTCAGTTGTCTTTGATCATTTCTCATGTGATCTATTTTACAGGTCTGGAAAGGTCAGGGACCAAGGAAATGGAAGCATGGACAAAGTGATGGATTTTTCGTTCAATTTGAGTCACCTTTACTGCGGAAAGGATGGTTTATCCCCAGTTCTTCTGAGAAGGGGCAAGTATTGTGCAGGTCTCTCTCTCTCTCTCATTTTCTAAAATTATCCTCAAGACAAGATCTATGTTTTGTTATAAAGTTACCCGAAACATTGTTGACCTAGCGAATGACCTTGCAGCATGATTGCTCCAGAACATGGAAGAATTCTTTTCCGAAACACTATCATGCTCCTTCCTATCCAAAGTGTTTCTTTGTTTTCTGCCTTTAGTAACACGGATATCAGCAATCTTACTTGATGCTGGGTGCTCAAACTTACATCTTTAATTTAATTATTTTTAGGATAAAATCCTTATGAGTATTTCATTTTTGCCAAGTTAGCCTACTCTTGCATTTACATACCAAGACATCCTATCTAGAGTACCTAAAGCTGACCTGTAGATCATGTTTAAACACGCAGCATACCCATTCTGGTACCAGGTCTGTGGACCAAAAAGGTCCTTGTTGCAATTAACATAACTTCGCTTATGCCTTAATGTTGGGAGAAAGGTGAATGATGAATTGTCTTCAAGTTATTTGTGAGCACATCTAGATCCCTTAATTGGAACCCGGGGTCAACCCGTGATTTTTATCCAACAAAGTTTTAGGAAAAAATGGATTCATAACAAAACTCTTTTACCCCTTATTTGCAGAAGCAATGTTGAGCGTTGCTCCACTTATGCTGCAAAAATTAAAACGCTTGTCGAGATGCTATGCAGTCTCCACTAATAACTGGAAGTAGTGTTTAGTTGAAAGTGTCTAGATAATATTACGTCAAGCAATAATGTGGCTTTTACGACCAAACAATATTGATGTATCAGTTATTGACCATTTAGTCGATCACTTTACCTAATCTTGTGAAAGAAATTCTTTAGTAGCCATTGAGAAAACTTAGACTCATGTACTTATCTTAACTTGAGGGCATTTGTCAGTTTCCTTGTAGCTGTAATATCGTAGTTGCGGCTTTGGTTTCAGGACAAACTGTATAAATATTAGTGCTGCAAAGTACTACCTACGTCCCAAAGAGTCCTATTTTGAAAGGCAAACTTTATAATAATGGAATTTTGCTTCCATTTATTTATTTCCTTTAAATTGCAATAATATTATACTCCCTCCGTTCCACTCATAGAATCAACGTTTGAAAAGTCTAATAATTAAGGGATATATTAATGTGATTGGATTTGATCATAGGTCATAGAGACAAAAATGCTTGCGCAAAGTCAAGATGGTTATAACACGTGGAGGGTAAACCTGAAAGATTATAGAGATTGAATGCATAATTTCTGGAAGTTGTCTCTTTAAATGGATAATTTCAACATAGAATATTGGACTCTTTGCATGGAAAGGATGGAGTATCTTTTTCCGAATGACACACAAGAGCAACATCATGTTTTTGAATTGAAATAAATTTTTGGGAAAAATAATGAAAGTTTATAGCTTAAATTTAGAAATTCAACTTTTTTTTTTGGGACAACTAACAAAGGAAAGTATGACTTTTTTTATGGGAAGGAGGGGTAGTTCTGAGCAATCCATGTAGTTGGCATGTGGAATCTGAAATCTCAGGATAGGAGAAACCGGAGAACATATTAGCACAGATTGTCTCTTTACAAGTTTTTAGTAACTACAAGATATGCTTCCTTTTGATTATTACTCTCGTATGTGTTTATATATATATATATATATATATATATATATATATATAATTGTCTATCTTTCTTTGTATTATGTCGAAATATGGAGTCTAATGTTTTGTATCTCATCAGGGATCCTGTTGCTTTGGACGTAAGTGCCCATGAAGTGCTCCCTCGACTATTCAAGGACTTGTAATCCTATTTCCAGTGCCCCATTTATCTTGGTGCACAGTCCATCAAAGGATCACGATTGGAAATCCAAATGAGTGAAATTGACACTGCATGAGCACCTAAGTTGTTTTGGCCGAGCTTGCAGTTTCTTCCATCGGAAAGGCTGAACATTAGTGAGAGCATACTTCCCTTGTTCCATACTCGTGTTCAGGTTTTGCAAGGTTTATTTAGCGAATGCATTTTGTTTTCTTATTTGTACAATCACATTTTTATAATTTTTTATTTTTTTTATTTTTCAATTTTACATTTTGGTTAGAGTGATCCTATAGTCTGGTATAGGTAGTGAAATGAGGTTGGTTCCAACTTTGCTATGTGGAAAATACACAGCTCATACCAGAGTATAGTTGCTTCAGGTTGATGTAACTGTAATGCACATTTCTGTAGTTCAGACATAAGTATTGTCTTTAAAGCTTGTGAAGTGTTGCCTTTCCAGACTACGACTGATTAAATGTTGCCTTGCTAACAAAAACTCCGAGCCGTCAGCCAATTTATATTTGGCATGTAATCTGAGCTTGTTATTTATGAAGATCCCGTCTTATAGTTTGATGTAATACTTATTGTTCCACACGACTAGTCTTAATTTGATATTCTGAAAGAGAATTGATATGAATTTGTTTTCCAGGTTGAAACTATGAATCTCCGGTCACCAAAACTTGTGTACCTTCTTTTGTGAGTTGCAGAAAAGAGCAATAGAAATTTTGTGCCTTCTTTTGTGAGTTTCAAATCTGTGGTAGAATTAGTCGGGGGAACTGAGAGGCGGGTTTAAGTCCGCTTATCTCCAACTCGTGAACTTAGCTGATGCAAATCTACATGATTGCACCTAATTTTTCCGATTCAGCGGTTCGATCTATAATTACACTTAGTTTTTCCGATTCAGCGGTTTGATCTATAATTAATCATTCATCACGTTGATAAGATCCATCCATTTCTCAAAAACCAAATCGAAAGCTGAGAATTACCCATAAAGCAAGAGAGATTTCAAGAATATTTCACACTAAATAATACATAAATGTTTATAAACAACTTGTAATGCTTACAGTTCATTCTTCTTCGAATACTTGCTTCCGAAAATTACGTCGCAATTTCATCTTATCATCCAAATAACTCGAAACATAAAATTTCAAACTCTACACAATTGAACTTAATATCGAAGGAGAAACATCAAAATAAAGAGAAAAATAAAAAAAATGTCAGAATTATTTTTACCATTGCCGCACTTATCAACACAAATAACTTGCTTCATAGTTCCGATTGAAGCTGATGAAATACTTAAATAGCCTGTATAATGATATATCTTCAGAGGCCATCATTATTAGTATCTATGCCCTTGAATCTGCATTTAGAGAAAGTAACTAGAAGTCAATAAAATCTTCCTTTTCAATAAAAATGTAGAATGATGCAAGAATTTATGTGATTTTCAAGTACAAACATCAGTTAGTGTACTCACATCAAATCCAACGAGCGATCTGCAATAATGGGGATTGGTCAGCACGGTGCTGGTCGATCCGCATTCGCTATCTATAAGCGATACCGTTGATTTATCGAGCTTGACTGACCACGGATACTGATAATTCTGAGCAGCAGAGCCAACGTGCGAAGATGACCGTTGATACCTTGCTGCCCTCGGCACATTCCTTCCTTCTATGGAAGGTCTCCTCTTATTAATCGATGATTGTCTCTCAAATGTATCAGCAGGCCGTTGTTTAGGCGCGCTGTGGGACCGCACTTTAGCCCTCGAGGATTGCGTGTTGGCCATATAGTTTGGAAACAATGTGTACTCATAGGAAGACAGTGATTCTGCATAGTCTGTTCTGGGATCAGCAAAAGGGACTCTGGATGGATCGGGTTTTGAAATGGCTGAGTAGTACTGAGGGCTGCTTTGGGCCGTCCCGAAAGAATAGTCCTCGAAATGGCCACTAGAAGCTCGGGGACTGAGTTCGGTGATTGCCGAGGGGCATGGAGAGATCTGTGGATGGTCTTGTTTCTTGTACGTCGAAAATCGATGCTCTGTTCTCTCTGTTTGTGTGTTGCTTGAATAGCTATTCCTGCTCTTTGTGCTCCCCTTCGATTGACCAAGGTCCATTTCTACAATCTTGATGTTTTCCTCCATTTGATCCTACATGAACATTGACCGTTTTCTGGGTTAATTTCAAGAATGTTTCCGAATACAAAGTGAATATCTGAGACGTACCTGATGAATATTTCTGTATCTATTGTCTTGTGTGGAGTTTCTCAGAATCATTTGCCTATGATTATATAGATCCAGCTCTTCAGATATACCGATCCTTTGAGCCCGAGCCCTGGCCTGAACAGTCACCAATGCCTGCATGCACCGGAGTGTCGCGGTCGCCTGTTTCCTCACCAGGTGACCCCTCACCAATGCCTGCAACTTCACTAATCCTTTCAATGCAGACAATGCTTTTCTTGCCTATAAATAAAAAGCACACGATTCAATTATCTGGATAATAAAATATAAAAATTCAATGTAAATTGTAAGAATTGGTACCAAATAAGAACGAAAAACGGATTGAATCTTAGTTGCGGCAGCCTCTTCGATTGCGCTGACTCGGCCAGTTGTGCTAGCAGTCAGGCGCATCATGGTGGCAGCCGCTTGAGCTGCCGCCACAGCTGCGTCAGCAGCCGCTGCCGTGGCGACCGCTACTGCCATGGCATGTTTCTTCTGCTCATTCTCCAGTTCAAACACAGCCAGAGCTGCCGGCGCAGTAGTGGACAACGTGTCTGCAGAGTTTAAGTCCCTCTGCCCTGTTGAGGTGGCGGATGACCGTCGGAAACTCCACCGGCGTTTCTCTTTTGGGGTTGTCGGTTGGATGTAAATAGGTGTTGTTGGATTTTCATGAATGGCAATGGATGATGAAATTGGCTGATGATTGCTTGACAAGTTCTCTTTCTCCTTGTCTTTGTCTTTCTTTCCAGTCAAGAAATTTCTAATCCACTTGCCAGTCTTCCCCATCTCTTTCAACTATATCTTCTAAACTTGCATTCTATCACAGAAAGCCAAAGCCAGATCAAGAAAGAAAGCAACAAATGATAATGCAGATCTCACTTGCTCTCTGTCTCTCTCTCTCTCTCTCTCTCTCTCTCTCTCTCTCTCTCTCTCTCTCTCTCTCTATGCTTGATCAGTTGCTTTCAACATGCATCATTATGGTGTGTAGATAATTGAGAAACAGGACTAAATGCAGCTCATTTACTCAATTTCATTTCTTACTCTTCTTTCAATTGCAACTTTAACTTATAGTGTTGTAAGTACCACTCACTCTCATAGGGTGATCTGGTCATTGTGTTTGTTTATCAACAAGAATCAAAGGACAAATGAAGTGAATTGGGAAACGTACTTATTTTTGTGAATATATTATAACACATTTACTAACGAGATTTACTTTGTAGACCGTAGTGTATAATCTGGTCCATTTGATGCGCCTTCAAAAAATTTTTTTTGTGCAACACGACTTCGAGTTTGTTTGATACGACGTTTTTCAAAGTGTAGGATTTTTAAAGTGTATATATTTTAAAACACAGCTTTTTTCAAAGCGTAGTTTTTTTTTTTCTTATAAATACGTTTGAGATATAATTTCAAAACGCAACTTTTTTTGTTAGCAGCGTTTTTAAATCTACGTTTTGAGAAAAAGTAAGAATTCTAATGTTTTTAAACCACTATCTTATGCATGCATTACTTACCCCTACCTCCTACTAGTCAAATCTTATTAAATACCCATTTTGCCCTTCGGATCATCACCAATTTTGAAGTGGTGGAAAAGGTTGATTTTGTAATATTGTAGGTGGTGTTAGATGGAAAAGGGGAGAATCAGAATTCAGAAAGCCATGTGAAACTTGATTCAATGAACATGCGCTACCTTGTAAAATACTACTACTACTCTTCATGTTAGGAGGAAAGTTGTCCCGCTTGTATCAAGACAAGGGTAGTGTGTGTGTGTGTGTGGGGGGTAATATCTTTGGTCATGGATTTAGCACCTGGGTAGTGGAACCCATAATATAATGGGGTTGAAGTTGAACCCTATTGGGAGGGGTGCCCCTAGACTGGGATCAGCACATGCTCCTCTCTCATCCCACCCTTGAGGACTCTTTAATGCCCTTTATGCCCATCCCTATTAATCCTTCATGGATCATGATCCAATTTTGCATCGATTCTAAGACCATCCAGGAAGTTATACCTTTTAGGGTTTGGCTTCATATTTTTTAATGCCATATTTTACTCTTTTCGTTTAAAAATAAATGTTGTTTTAGAGACATGCACATATTTTTAAAATTTTTGTAGATTAACAAATATATCCTTATTAAATATTTTTATTTTTTGTGTTAGGAGTAGTTGAAAAGATAAATTAGAAGGAAATAATTATCGGGAGAAGATAAAAGTATAATGAAGAGATAATTAATTATTGGTTTTTGGGAAAAGAGAAGGGTAATTTAGGCAAAACATACATTGAAAACTTAGAATGACGCTTATTTTGGAAATTTTTTTATAATTAAAATAATAGCACTTATTTTGAAACAAAGAGAGTAATAAGTTGTTTTAAAATTCATTCATAAACAAGTTTCAATGTCATTAACAGTAGTTCTCGAAATAAAACATTCTATAAATAGGTGCTTAAAATATGACCCTAAAGACACACATTAGCTTTTGTCTTCTTTTTGTATCACTCTTTATGGCTAGGGTGTTTGAGTCCCAATTTGTGTGTTCTTAAATCGACTAGTTCACCTTTCAAAAACGAAATAACTTAATTCACAAGGTTCAAGAGATCTTGAAGAATTGATTCTCTATCTTTCAAATAAAATGAAGGGGTGTCCTACAAACTTGATACCTATTTATTATTATTATTATTATTATTTTGGTTACAATTAATGAAATAAAAGCAACCTACTTAGTTCCTAACAAACAGACTTGACACCAGCATGCAGCGGCATCAGCCTCAAGGAGCTGAGGGGATGTGCTAGCATAATGCATGGGAGACATTGGCTTGTGATGGAGAGAACATGACAACAGTTTGGTGAACTGACAGTTTAGTTAATGATCCTATATATGTCTTTATTTAGCTAAGGTAATCTGCAGGACCACAACTACCCCGGCCCGCCCATTCTTTTCTTTCAATTCTGTATTAACATAATTAAACAACTTCATCTGCGTACAATTTAAATATAATAAATTAAATACTATATAGTAAAAATTTACCATAAATTATTTATTACTTTTAAAAAACGAAATACTATTAGCTGAGTGGAGATTACAACAAAGCTTACACATGATGAATCAGAACTTCGTTACAGTTCTTTGGTTACAACTAAAGATCTTCGTATCATGAAACGTAATTGCTCTGAAGAACATTTGATCTTCATGTTATCTGATTACATGCAAAAATATCCGTACAGTATATTTATTAGTTGATAAATTAACATTTGACGCCAAATTTTGTTAATTTTTTTCGAAGAAATAGGGAGGTGTGTGTGTGTGTGTGTTTTTTTTTTGGATACATGATCGACAATGGTTTAGTGAGGATAATATGCAATCTTGACAACGATTTAGAGATCCATAATGGTTTCACTACATACAAATATAATTAAATTTGGATTATTATGACGAAAAGATTGGTTGTCCATCACATGGTTTTGTTCATTTGACCAAGTGTTTGGCTTAGTGAAACATTGGCCATGGTTTGTTTTCCCTCTAACTTTCCAATTAATCCTTCAAATACTACAAAATTGACCACTTGTAGGATTCTCTCTTTCTCTCTCTCACTTAAACACACACACACGACCACAAAATTTAGTCATATGACTTATTTTACTTGGCTTTTTTTTTTATAAAAACACGTGTAAGGCTAAGCTTCTCCAATACAATCATTTATTTCGTAGAAAAATACAATACATGTATGTATATTTTGTATTTTTTGCCAAAAGAAAAGAATTTTTCTTATTTAAATGTCAAATGGAAAAAATTAGAGGATTGGATTGAAAATGCTCTAAAATTCAATAGAAAATGAAATGTTACGGAGGGTGAGATAGAATATTTCAAGTCGTTTTGTTCGATATATTCAATGTGATCCTAACATGATTAGTCTGTCCTTTTAATTATTAAAAAAAGAATAAAGTACAAAAGAAATTAACATTAATATGATTAGATAAATAAATTTGGAAATAAATGTCATAGCCCATTCATAACTTTAGAAAAGTTGGATATTAAATTTAACTCGTTACAACTTACAACCATTGATGAGCTGCAATAATTGGGTGAGATAAATCATTCATATGTTTTCATTAAAAAATAGAAATAAAAACAGAAATAAAATGAATTTTAATATATATATATATATATATCATACAAATAATTTTGGTATTGATTCGATACTTTATATATATATATATATTTATTTATTTATATCATACAAATAATTTTGGTATTGATTCGATACTTTATATATATATATATATTTATTTATTTATATCATACAAATAATTTTGGTATTGATTCCAAACAAAGTATCTTTCGTGGGGCAAAGAGATTCTATGCCTAATGAGCCACTTGATTCAACCATGTGAAAACCAGTCCACATCCTTCATAAACATTCTGTATAATCTGATCAGACCATAACATCACCGCAAGTCAACACCGTACAAAACCCTCTTATAATTACAGTAAAATAAATAAATTAAGGTCAAAATATGTTTATCACCCTCAACTATCCATCAAATCTTACAATGAACCCCAATGTTAAAAATATCTCCAGTTTATGACGTTGTCATTTGTCCATTTTGCCCCCATTCACGATGGACATTAAAAACAGTGTAACGACCCGAGCTCCACGCATAGCACGCGGCCCACTTTTGGGTCAATACCACAAACCACCAAAGTCCATGGATAGGTTGGTGCCTAGTGGTAGTGGGTGACATCTAATAAACACACAGTCCCACATCTACTCGATGTGGGATATCACAATCTCCCCACTAATCGACGCCCTCGTCACCCAAAGGAGGTCCAAAGGATCGGCACCGGCGATGTGTTCCTACACATTCCGCCGGACCCGCTCGATACCATTTGTAACGACCCGAGCCCGAAGCCCGGTCCGTCACGCATAGCCCACGCAGTGGGGGAGATTGTGATATCCCACATCGGGTAGATGTGAGACTTGTGTGTGCTTTATAAGTGGCCACCCACTACCACCGGGCACTAACCTATCCATGGACTTTGAGTGGCTTGGTGGGCCGACCTGTGCTTGGTGGGCTGCGTGGCATGCGTGGCGACCCCGCTGTCGTTACAAATGGTATCAAAGTGGGTCCCGACCGGAAATGTGTAGGAACACATCGCCCGGGGTGCCGATCCTTTGGACCTCCTTTGGGTCTTGACGAGGACGTCAAAGATTTAAGTGGGGGAGATTGTGATATCCCACATCGGATAGATGTGAGATTTGTGTGTGCCTTATTAGATGTCACTCACTACCACTAGGCACCAACCTATCCATGGACTTTTGGGTAGCTTGTGGTGGGCCATTGACCAGGTCTTAGGGGCCAGTGTGTGCATGCGTGGCGGCCGCCGGTCGTTACAAACAGTAACAAAAATTGACATGTACATGTTATATGAAGGTTATTTTGATAATTTGATCAAAGGTGCAAGGGCATATTAGTAATTATAAAAAGAATTTTAATTCAATAATTTTATTTTCTTCCTTCCTCCTCCCCTAATTACACGTGACGCTCAAGAGATTCAATTTGTCAACAATACATCAATCAAGGTGTGTTGAAGATTACGAAACCCATTTCAAATTCTCCTAGATAAAATCAGGAGAAATGTTTATCATCTTCATCTTCATCTCTCTCTCTCATAGCAACTGGAGTACATACCTCGGGCAATACCGTCACCGAAGTAAATGGGTTTCCTCTCTCTCTCTCTCGCACTCTATCTCCCACAATTACTACGAGCTACTGCAATCTCAACCCAGCGGCAACAGTAAGAAAATCAGCGCACCACCCTATCTATTAAAATGATCGGATCTTTGAGCCCTAAAAATTGACACCGCCTCGGCGACCCATTTGATTTGCACCCCTAATTTTCTGGGTTTCCTCAATCTCTCTCTCTCTCTCACTCCGAGTTCCTATCATTTATGGATCTAGAGACCCAAGTTTCAGCATGCACGGATGCAACTCGAAGCAGTCCAAAGTTTTTGATTCGCCAATGTATGCTTCCAATTAGGTAGCACAGGCAGAAGTTCTAGGAGATCAGTAATTGGAGCTTGTAAAGCTAATCCCCTAAAAAAGTCATTCCATTCGACAATTCACAGGTTGATAACAACAACCGGAATTCTAGCTTGCGCTCGAGATGGCATAGACTGGAACGGAGCTTGTGAGGGCTTTTTGTTGATAAGGATCATTCATTTAGTATTTTAATGTAGTATTTGTAAAAAAAAAAAAAAAAAAGCTTAAATCGCAATTTGGTCACCTTACTTTGACAGAAAATTTATTAAGTTCACTCTATAAATTTTTTTTTTTAATTTCATCACTATACTTGGCATGTTGAGTTAATAAGCTCATCGCGCTTGACTTCCGTTAGTTTTGTTGAATGAAGAGCTGCAAAAAAATCAAAATGTCCTTTACCTTATAATATTTTGATGGTTTAAATTGCTATTTATTCACCCTACTTTGACATAAAATGCATTAAAATTAATAGTATAGAATTGTGTATAAAATATTTAAAATAATCAAATCAGTTAAATAAGTTATTTTAAATATAATAAAATAACATAATTTCATACTAATTTTTAAAAATATTAAATAAAAATTAGGTTAACTTATCAGAATTTTTAATCAAAATTAATAAAAGATTATGTTTGTCTTTTCTAAAACAATAAATTCTTTAGCTTGACTTTTTTTTTAATATAAAACTAATTATATTAAACAAATGCATTAAATTATAATGAGATAGTTATTATTGTAGAATAAAGTAAGCTTAAAATATTATTATAAGTTATTCATAAGTAATTATTAATATTTAAATAAGGGTTAATGACACCGCTAAAAAAAATCCGTTAAGCTTGAGAAGTGAATAGTACTAGGCATAATTAAGACTTAATAGAGAGAAAATTTAGAATAGCCTTTCGATTAATTGAGCCATGACTCTAACAAAGAATATTCAACCGATCGATTTTCCGAGAATTAATCGGAAATAATGACAGCTAACGGGGCTGTGATGGAGGGACGAGGGGTGGAAAGAGAACAAAATGAAAAATGCATTTTAGTATTAAAGGGCAGCATAGTAATTCAAATATTACTTGTCATGTGCAACGCACATAACTAATTTCTGTTAATGTTTTTAATGACCTTTACGGCGGGGGTGTTATATAGGATAAATGACAATGTCATGTATGAATTTAAGATATTTTTAACATTGTTGGATCTGGTGGATTCTTGAGGATGAAACATATTTTGGCCATAAATTAACTTCTTAGTTCAGTAGAGAATAATTAAGACAGTTGCCATGTTTGCTTAATTGCTAACCATTTTGGAAGGACTACAGTGGGTGTCAGGGTTATAACAATGTTATAATTCTCTCTAACACCAACAAAGTAATAGCTAATTTATGTAATTTTTAAGGAGTAGTCGTAGTCGTTTAGACTGTGGACTTTTGTATGACATCACTTATGTCACTAAGATATTTGTTGTTGTAATGTAAATAAGGTAACTAGAAATAGGGTTGAGGCGCCCATCAACAGGCTAAAAGTGCCTCTTGATTTTGTTAAAAGTATAAAACATGATAAACATTATTGTCCAGGCAGTCCTGTAAAATTTGGGCCCAAGGTTAGTAATATTGGATGGGCCTTCCAGTTTATAGCATATTCTTTTTGTATATTTTTAAATTTTAAAAAATAAATATAAAAAATAATAAATAAAATACTTTATTCTAAAATTATGGATATAACGCACTACATATTTACAAAATATTACTTAAATGTCGCTCTTCTAGCGTATTTATAAGCAAAATCAAAGTAGAATAATCAACTTTTTCAACCATGTTCTTCTCAATAGATATCATAGCTAGCCCATTCAAGTGTTCTTGAAACATTGTGCTTCAAAGATAGTGTTTTATCAACTTCAACTTCGAAAAACTTCTTTCTCCATATGCAACTGTAACTGGAATAGTCAACAGGATTCGATAAGCAACTTTCGTGTTTGGAAAACAATCATTATTCAGTTTCAAATAATTCAATAGTTGGATAGGTCCTTCTATTTTTTATGGCAAAATATGTTTAACAAGCTACAACTTCTTAAACAAATCATCCTCGTCCACATTAACTTGTCCGTTATCTGTTAAAATATTTAAAAGATTTTTGTAAGAACTTTTCAAACTTGTATCTCTGTGCACTTCTTCAAATCAAACAAGAAGCTAAAATTTCTTTCGTACTCACGAAATTGCTTGAATCTTTCATTAAGTGAGGTGAGAGCTTTGTCAACAATATACAAGAAGTACACCAATTTTTCAATAAAAATAGTTTTACTTTCACCCAACTTACTAGAGATAAAATACTTGTTTAGAGAACCACTTAAAGCTTGCGTTAATTGTTCTTGCTTTTGCTTCTTCTTCCATTTTTCATTTCCAAAAAGATATTTTCGTGATGACATTTTGTCTATGGTCTACCTATAATAATTCCAACAAATCTTCTATTACCAAACAAATATATATACACACAACAATAGCTCAAACCAAAAAAATCTCGAAACCTCACAATTCACACACAAGTAAATGAGTAATAATATGGAAAAAAAATTCAAATAAAAAAACACTAATTTCGGATATAAGCTCAAGAGATCAAGAAACTCAACCATGAACAAGCCAACAAATAATTTCAACAAATCTGATATTACCTTCAAATTGTTCCAAGATAAGCTTAACCAAAACTCTAAATGTTGTTTTCCTATACAAATTTATCACTTAAACTAATTGTTTAACCCCAAATTAAAAGCCCTAATTTCGGATAAAATAAAGAGGGAAGAGAGAGTGTGTTTATTATAAAAAATTATTTGAAAAGCTAGTTTCAATCAACGATCTCTTTAAACATTGTGCCAAAATTCACATCAAAATCACAAATTTTGTGTGTGTGTGTGTGTGACTATGTGTGTGGTGTTGGGTGGGACTTGGGAGGGTTTTTAAAAAAAAAAAAATTTCCTGGTGCATGCGTGCAGTCTAAAGCTTAAAGGGGATAAGGATGTTTCAGTGAGGCCCTTCATCCTTGGATAATTTACAATTAGATCTCGCAATTTTAGGGCCCAAAAAATTACACAATTTTTGGGGGCCTAAGCCTAGGCCTCACTTTCCTTACAGCAGGGCCGACCCTGATTATTGTGTCTCTCTATAATAGTTTAAGCTTTTAGATGATCGTTGATTACTAACACATTATCAGAGCTTGAGGTTTGACAAGGACAAAAGTTTAAATTTGTTGTGTCTCTCTTAACTGCTTAAACTTTTAGACGAGTTGGTTACTAACATGGTATTAGAGCTTGAGGTTTGGCAATGACAAAGTTTCAAATTGATATACATTATTGTTTGACTCTCTAACAACGAACTTTTAAACTTTTAGATGAGTTGGCTACTAATCGATTTCAATGATATGTATTTATAATTT
Organism: Platycodon grandiflorus; assembly: GCA_016624345.1. Taxonomy (NCBI): domain Eukaryota; kingdom Viridiplantae; phylum Streptophyta; class Magnoliopsida; order Asterales; family Campanulaceae; genus Platycodon; species Platycodon grandiflorus. The sequence goes on from CM028369.1 coordinate 19,818,615, forward strand.
AATGAAGTTATTATTTGTGCAAAAATGCCTCTGCATGTGAGTACATATAATTAAAAAATGAATTATGCATGGTTGTAAGTGAAGCCTCTTTTTCTTTTTGTTCTTACTCTCTCTCTCTCTCTCTCTCTCTCTCTCTCTCTCTCTCTCTCTCTCTCTCATGTTTTATAAAGCATGCACATGCCTGGTTTCCTTTTTGGTTTAGAATTGTGTGTTTGTCCCTCTTTGTTGTTTCGTTTGTACAAATAATCTCATGTGCAGTGTGCTTAATGAAGTCTAAAATAATTAATATGGTACCTCCATCTTAAGAGGGTTTTTATTTTTTATTTTCTTATTAGAGTAAAACTTGATGAATCAATGACAAGATATAGTTTGGGTGATAGCATAGCTTGGTTTACTTTCCAAGCAATTTACTTGAGCTTAATTTTTTTGTGACCAGCGCCCTGGAAGAAGATGCGTTCTTGATCTCGCTCGAGAATATGAATTAGGTTGAGGCATATGCAAGTGGCATAAATGAACCATCTCACCATAAAAATTAAAACAATTTTTATGAAAAGTATACATAAGTACTCGTAGGACGATTCATGAATATAATTTTGGATTAATTCATAGATTTTCTTTTACTCTCCTAGGTCCATTATTTTTTTTTAGTAATGTTATGTGCACCTAAAGTGTGTACCAATTGTGCATCTAAAGCCTTTGTTGGCATCTTTTGGTTGGTCAGTAGATTTTTAAGTGGTAGGACCCACAAATTATTTAACCAATCAAAAGATGCCAACTGAAATTTTGGTAATCATTTAGTGCACACTTTAGGTGCACATAGCATTACTTTTTTTGGTTATTTCAAATTTTAAGTCTCCTTCCAACATGGTTGGTTTGTATTGAGCTCTTACATCCTCCTCATATAAATACTCAGGCTCGTTTGTTTCAAGGAAAATAACTTTCGGAAAATGATTTCTGAAAGATAACTTCCGAAAAATGAAATGGTTTTATTTTCAAGCGTTTGGTAATTCTTTTGAAAATATGTCAAAAAATATTTTCCGGTATTTGGCAAACACATGAATTTTTTACAGAAAACATATCATGAATACATATAAAAGGTTATATTCCCTTCGTCCTAAAATTAGTATCCCTTATTGAATATACACTTATTTTTAAAAAGTTTTTTACTTTAAATAATTTATTTAGTAACCCCCAATTATCACTAGAGGTATCAAATCAATGGAGGTTTATATACTTTTTCAATCTCACAAATAACAATAATATAATTGATAACTGATTTGAAAACACATTTCAAAAACAAAAGAAAAAGAAAAGAAAGAGATAATTGTTGTGGGACGTCTTGAAATGAAATAATAGATACTTATTTTAGGACGAAGAGAGTATTTATTAAAATTGAATAGTACAAAAGTATATTAGGCTCCAATTTCAGTCACAAATTAAAAATTCTATGATCTTAAACATTATACCAGAAGCTTTATGTACTCTTCAACCAAATATTTTATTCCGTGTAATACTCTCTTTAAAAATTAAAGTATTAAAAAATAATTAAAATTTTTAAATCAACGCACTAACGAATTTCAAACAGGATATATATATAACATATTCACTCTATCTTAGTATTTCTAATTGAAATATCAAGTTAAAATATTTTTGAAATTCAACTACTTGAATCTGTAATATTATTGTTATTTTCTCGTCTCAAAATGAATATTTACTTTTATTTGTGATCGTGAATAAAAGTGAACATTTATTTTGGGACGAACATGAATATATTTTTCAATGTTATAAAAGTTTCCATAAATCTTGACAATATCAACAAAAAGTATATAAATAAAACATTGTTCATGGAATCACTTCAAAATATTACGGTAAAATATTACGATTATTTTTCTTGAACGAAAAGTTAGAAACGAATATAGCACATCTAAATGTACAAAGGTGATATTAGGAGAAAATTAGAATGAACAAGTTTTGGAAAATGACTTACGGAAATTGAATTCGTAAGTCATTTTTCTGAAAAGAAGGCTTCATTTTTCGTTGACTTGTAAAAGATTTTACATTGACTACATTTTCCAAATGTTACCAAACACCAAAAAATGAGGAAAATATTTTTCGGAAATCATTTTCCGTGAAACAAACGGAGCCTACCAATGTCTTCTCATTTTCTTTCCAAGCTCTTTTGGGAACACTTTTTTGGAAAAAAAAATACCAAAAAATTCTCTTTAAAAAAAAATTATATCTAAAAAAATGTGGGAAATAATTCCACCATATAAAAAGTCTCAAAGTTAAACTTTTAGTACCAAAAAGTTTAAAAGTTAATATTTCTACTAACGTCGTTAATGTAAGAGCTTTCATTTGAATTGAAATATATTTTTCTTTTCACCGATGGTAATGATGATAAGAATTGCATCAAATAATAGTAATAATAATGAATTATTATTATTACAACAAGATTATTATCATCATCATCTTCATCAACATTATTATTATTTACCAATTGTTTCTTTAAGAAATTATCTCAAAAGGAACCCAAAACAATTATTCTATTCATAAAATCTAAAGTAAAAGGTTTACTTTAGAATATGCCTTTTTGGAAAGGTTTTATGTCTTCTTCGAAACGACACAATATTGTTATAAGTTGAGGTGTCTTTCAAGGTTGGAATTCAGTTTGAGGGACCGTTTGGTAGTCAAATAAATGACCCTGATTAATAGCACTAAAAAAAGATGTTAAGTAAAATTTTGCGCTCAAAATTATTAATCCTCGCTACCGCTCAATTTTTGTTCCAAAAAGGGGAAACTCTCCCCCCGAGAGCCCCCACACCCCAGCCTTATGAGAATGTGAGAGGAAAAATCATGGTGACTCAGCAATTAAGTAGCTAGGAGGACCCGTGCCTAGTACCTACAAGGAGCCATCCTCACAAGAGAATGAAACTCCCACACTGCGGTTGCTAGGACTCAATCCTTGGTCCTATTCCAAATCTACTAGCTCTTAACCAACTGAGCTACGCCCGTGAGGACACTACCGCTCAATTTCTGAATTTGTCAGTTGTACTCGTACAAACAAAGTGGAGTATACAATAATTCATGGGCCGGGGTTCGGATATGTTTCCAAGCCCACCGACCCAACTCTCCTATGTTTACATAAAAAGGGAGAAACCTAATAAACGAAAATTTGCTAGAAGTTGATACCACCCAAATTTTATTGCAGATTTTTTTTTAAAATGATTAATAGTGATTCGGTTGTAGGTAAAGTGTCTTACAAAAAAAAAAATCAGCAGTGGTTGTAGGTGAAACGTCTTACAAAAAAAAAATCAGTAGCGGTTGTATGTGAAACGTCTTACAAACCATAACCTATTGGTTGTAGGTGAAGCGTCTTTACCAACTAAGCTGCACTTACTTGTCCCAAATATTATTACGAATTTAATTGATTTTAGTTAGATTATTGACTTTCGATAGCTTGCGTGAACTACTTTTTTATTTTTTGTCAATGGGAATCCAAAAGTCATTTGCTCACCTATATTTTCCTATCTCATTTATTGAGCAACAAAGATTGATGTTGGCCATTGAAGGTGTCACAACAATTTAATGAAATAAGTCTTTTTTTTTTCTTTCCTTTTTTTGGTTATATAAAGATGGATATTAAGCATTTAAGCTAAATATATGCTCTCTATTTCCAAAATATCTCGTCTTAATAAGAGTTGACCCTATAATACAAGAGTTGACCTTATAATGCAGAGAGATTTGTGATGTAGATTTGTCCACTCTAACAACGCGTAACCATTTCAATGAATTGTCGAATACGATCCTATAACTTAAGTTGGGGACGGTGTTGTGGATAAATCTAACTAAGTGTATATTTGAGTGTCAATTTTGGTTTTTTTGTTTTTCTTTTTTCATTTTCTTAATTCTTAATATGTATTAACGAACAATTATTAGCACGATTTTGATAAAGAATAGTAGCAAGATAAATATGATGATAAAGTTGTGTTCCCCTTTTAATTAAGCTGATGTGCCTGCACATAAATGGTTAGAAAGTCATTGTGAGAGAGCTACTTTAACGCAACACGAGAAAATATATCATGTAATAGCGATACATTATAATGTTAAAATGATCAAAATTATTTATTATACTTTATACCATACCATGTAATAATATTTTATTATTAATTATTGTACACCTCGTAAATATATCATTTCATACTTAATAACCATCAAATATTTTCTCCAAACACAATAACTTCTAAATCCAACTGCCAACGACTCGAGAAATCAATAAATGGAAGCAAGCAGGTCAACGTAGGTCACTTTTAACCTTTTGACTGGAAATCCCATTCCCACACCCACGTCGACATAATTTTCACTTCCATTACATTTGAGAACAACTTCAGGTTTTCGAAACAAATCATTAAATTATTACACCAAACTCCAAACCCATTCATCATCTTCTTCTTCACATTCCTTTTTAGTTAGTGGCATATGGCTACTGCTATTCTTGCTCTCTTTCTTGTTCTGTTACCATTGACTGCCACCAGCGACTTTCTCTCTCCTCTGCTCTCTCCTATTTTTGGTAATTTGATTGGGTTATTGTTGTTGATTTTCAAGAAACTTTTTGTTTGTTAACTTGGGTTTTGTGTGAATTTTTTATTGTATCAGTGCTGTGGGTTTGAATTGTTTGATTGTTTTTATGGCAGATGATGTGTGCAAAGAGGTGGAATGTGGGAAGGGGAATTGCAAGCCTTCAGGAAACAGCACTTTCAATTTTGAGTGTGAATGTTTACCTGGGTGGAAGCAAGCTCGTTCCAATGACAGTGATTCTTTCAAGTTTCTCCCTTGTGTGATCCCCAACTGTCAGCCTTCTCTCTCTCTCTCTCTCTCTCTCTCTCTCTCTCACACACACACACACACACACACACACACACACGGACACATACTCAACTATAAACATATTGATTTTCAGAGTTTACATATGCTTTATTTGTACGCAAGAATTGTGACAGTGATTCCTTTTCATAATATGTGAACTACCATGAAAGAAAGTTTATACTCGTACACCTAGTAAGATGGCAGAACATCAAATGACCAATTTTATTAGTTATAAGCAATGCTATTTAAATAGTTTCTAGTGTGTACTCTTCATTTCCTTGATCATTCTACCTATAAAAGCTTTGAATTGAATGTCAAAAACCGATTCACGTGGTTAAGGCCAATGTTGAGTTTAGTGATTCCAATAGATAGAACTTGTATTTTCATAGGACATCTTCTAGGCAATGGATCCATTATTCCATTATATGGTAGTTTCATGATCAGACTTTTTTAATCCCACAGTAATTTGTACCTTCTTGCCTAAAACTTTTGTCATAAGAAGCTTCATCCATAGTATTTGGTAAGGGTAGTATTGTACTCTCTCTGTCCCAAAATAGAGTCTCATTTGAGAAGTGTAACTTCCATTATCGTACTTTTACTTCTTTATACTTTCTTTAAATTGCACTAAAAGCTATACATTTTCTTGTATGAGTAAGATAAATACCCTGTTTCCAAATGAATAAAGAAATTGAATAAAGAAATTAAAAGAATTTCAGTAGCTTAAATAAATGTAGAAACGGGACTCTTTTTTGGGACCGATGTAAATGGAGAGTATGATTCTTCTTTTGGGACAAAGGAAGTATGATGAATTCCAATGAACCTTAACTCGATTAGATAATACAAACATGAATACATATACTTTAGTTTTATCTTGCGTAAATTATGAAGGAATTCTAAAAATGGGTAACGAATCTTAACACTATGTTTATCAAGCAGTATATAGTTGAATATTGATTACAAACTGTCAACCTTTCGCAATAGCTTGAAGTAGTAGGAAAAGTGTTGTATGTATGAAGTCAGCAGTGTATAATTGTTACTAAGCAATAAAATAACCCCTTTTAAAATTAATTCAGTTGGTAATACGTGTTAATCACCTCAAATCACATCTCGTGTTTGTTGAGAATTGAGATTTGTCCAACATTCGTATAGAGATCAATCAGTACCATATCAAAGACATGACACAATTATTGGAACCAAATCCAAGATTGAAGTCACGACTTCTTTTGTTAATCTTTTTTTTATTTTTCAAATGTTATGTGCTTCTGTTAGTGGATTTGAGAGTGAGTCTTGAAAATATGGTCAACTAGATATTATTGTTATATTACAGATTTCGTTTTAGATTTTCTTGATGTTGATAGTTCTTTTGTTTTTCAGGTACCCTTGACTACTCATGCACAGAAGCCCCTCCACCTGTTCAGGAAAAGGAGAGGCGAGCTAATGACTCATCAATCTTCGATCGTAATCACCTTCAAAACTATCACTTTAGAACTTCTTAATTATGTTGAATCACATGTTTTCATATTGTTTTCAATCTTCTGTTCTTGTGGGGCTCTTCCAGCGTGCCATTGGAGCGATTGTGGTGGAGGAACATGCAACAAGACATCACTATTCACTCACAAATGCGAGTGCAGTGACGGTTACTATAATCTGCTCAATGTCACTGCCTTTCCATGCTTCAAAGACTGTAAAACCACACACCCTTATTCGTTTAATATTAAAGTTTGACACGTTCATGATAATTATGAACTGAGTTTTGATATTTTGATTGTAGGTTCAATTGGTATGGACTGTAAGAACTTTGGGATCTCAGTAATGAACAAATCATCGTCTTCTGCAACTCCTGGTCTATCCGAGAATACTTCAAACCAAGGTAAATTGTTTCTCTTCTTAACTATAATCCAATGTGTTTACATTTACCCATATAATCTAAGATGGTTAGCATAAATATTTTCTGTATTTTTAGCTAGCTCAATGCTTAGGGCCAAGTCAAATTGGTGGATCATCGGGTCAATCCTCTGGGGCCTGGCCTCAATTTCTTGGGAGCTATTTGCACATTGAAGATGCTAGAGGTTTTATTTTTCGCTCGAGATTGTTTTTGTAACTTGATAAGTATATGGATTCAATACTCGTTGCTTGCTGCTCGTTGCTGGTTGCTTCTGATATGGAAATCTGGTTTAAGCAGTGAGAGGATTATGTAATATAGCACATTTTTTCGCTTGAGATATGGTAGAACCGTTCCACATGCATTTGTGTAAATATAGTTATTGATTAGGTAACAATAGTTGCATTACATGTTTGGTTGTTGTATATTGATTTAAGCTGTTATAATATTTTTCTTCCATCTAATCAATTCTTGCTGATTTAAGTAGATGATTACTGCCTGCAACTACTCGTCTCTATGTTAAAGCAAATGCCATTGTAACAAAAGAGTAGTTGCATTAGAAAAGGTTTTGTAGATTCAAAAGGTAACCTAACGATTGAAGGTTGCTATTATTTGTTGATAATTTTGGATGTGTTTGGATACATATTTATGGTTTTTGATTGAAATAAATTTACGCCCTCCGTCCCTATATCAGTGACTATTTTAAAAATATTTTTGTTCCTAAATGAGTATTTTTCTTTCGCCACATCATATTCTAGTATATACTTCTAAGGTTATATGTGACTATTAAGGACATTAATGTACTTACGTTATTAAAGTAGCTTAAAAGTTAACTTGCTTAATTTCTTTAAAAAGTTGAAAACAACACTCATTTAGGGATGAAAAGAGTGTGTTTTTTTTTTTTTTAACTGTACCGGTTGTTTTGCAATTTGATAAATTAAAAAAGGAATTTGAATATACTTTTGAAGGTTATTATTGTAATGGTACTAATATGTCCACCAAAATACGTATTTTAATATAATTTGACACTCAAGTTGGGAGTGTAAGTATTTTTAAAATTTTCTTGTTTCTAAATGAATATTTAGTTTTGTATAAGTTTACCGATTTCACCTTCGGCATATATCATATTCTTGAGTGGACTTCTAATGTTATACGTGGTTATTAAGGATTGGCTTTCATTAAGTTTTCATAGATCTTTTTTGGAGACTTATCTCGAATAAGTGGTTCTTCGTCTTAATAAATGGTGAGCTAGCTGATTTCTTCCCTTCTTCTTGAGGCCTACACTACGGCAAGGTAACCCTTTGTCTCTGGGATTATTTATAATTGCATATGAAGTTTTCACCAGAAGCTTCAATGAGCTTCACAAAAATCATCCGCATGTACGTTGCCTTCTTTACTTCCGGTGGTTGTCCCATTATCTCACATCTATATATCATTTGCCAACGATGTTATTATTTTCTGACATGTTTTATCCCGAGCAGTATTGCCTCGGCAATCTAGGTAGCCTTCGACCATGATTATGGCTTCGAAGTGACTCATTACTCTATTCAGCAAATTTGTTTTGCTTGGTGGCCTTGACCAATTAAATCCTTCTATTCCCCATATTCTATTACCGTCTTTGAATCTCTGGAAACTTTGGAAGCATAGAAACCAAGCTACATTTGACAATATCATCAGCCGAGTTCATGTTCTAATCACTTCAATAAAAAATAAATTATACAATATTCATGCTGCTGCCAATTATGTTTTGCCTAGCACTAATGGCTGGGGTTCTATGCCGCATCACTTGATCACGGCTGGGAGTTGAAAGTAAGTTGTTATCCTCCCAATCCATTGGCTTAAGCCCCCCAGTAATAGAGTAAAACTAAACTCCGATGGCGCTTATAGAGGTAACCCAGGCTCCAGTGTAAGAGGGGGTATTATTCGAGATGGAGACGGCCATATGATTAATGCCTTCTCTTCTTTCTATGGAGATAATACGAACATCATCGTGGCATAAGTACGTGCGCTTCATCAAGGAGTATAAGTGGCTTTTTTTCTCACGGTCATGCAAAAGCTATTGTGGAGATGGACTCAAAGATCATTTACGACTGCCTCATCAAGGGCTCCGAACCGCCGTGGAAATGTTGGAATTTTATCAGATCCATCCTCTTGATGCATAGCGTAATGGACTTCACTTTTCAACATTGTTATCGTGAAGCGAACTCCGTTGCTGACAAGTATGCTAACCTCAGATGCGACCAATCTTTTGAGAGAGAATTCATGGATGCCCAATCCTTACCCCCTTCAATTAGATGCAATATTACTCTGGACATCCTGGGCACCCTGAACCTTCGAATATCTTAGGGTGTCTTTTGTATCTTCTTGATTTAATGATTTGCTTTCTTAGCTCCTTTTTCGTAGCCCTCGGGCATTCCAAGTGGTCAGGTATCAAGCACCCCACTTTTTTGGGTAAATTACAGGGCCGGTCCTTTTTTAAACATTTGTAATTGCTCCAGTCCACTCATCTTTTTTAAAAATTGAAAAAATGCATTTTTGAGGCGAAAAGACGATTATGTCATTAATGAAAGAAAAACACGCGCGCTTCAGTAACCCAAGGCATCGCGATAAGTAACCAAGGCATCGCGATGCACCACTTTTGCGAATTGGGGCATTGTGATGCAACAATTGGTGCATCGCGATCATCGCAGCGCGTTTTAAGGAACCAAAGCATCGTGATGAGTAACCAAGGCATCGCGATGCACTACTTTGGCATCACGATGCACTATTTTGGCATCGCGATGCACCACTTTGGCATCGCGATGCACCACTTTTGCAAATTCGGGCATCGCGATGCAACAATTGGTGCATCACGATCATCACAGCGCGCTTTAAGAAACTTGATTTTCGTTTACCTTTCGGGTGCGTTGCCTCCGAACCCCCACGAGGGACGCTGTCTCCTCGACCCTTGCGACCTGACTGGGCAGGTCGATCCCCGTTGCATTGCCCAGCATACTGCGATTGGCGAATTAAATCAGTCCAAAAATATCTCCCTCTGTTTTTGGACAGCACACTGTCAAACTCGATTTAGATCTCAAAAATAGTATTTTTTTGGTAGAAAAATTGTGCTCAAATGTAGTACTAAATTAGGATAACAATATGGGATTGATTTTAAACAAATTCGAAGCTTAAAACAGAGATTAAAGTGCCCAAAACAGCCCAAGAACAAAGAAAAACAGGATGAACTCAAAAATTTCGAATTTGATCAAATTCGTGTTTTATACTTGGAAATTGATACCCAAACATATGGAAAAACTATATTAACAATATAAAATTATTTATACATCAATTTGAATCTCAAATCTGAAGCAACAATGTTGTTGAGGGCATTTTAGGAAGAAAATTCTCAAAGTGCTTTTTAGTAGTTAAAAAAAAAGGTGGACTGGAGAGAAAAAAAGTTTGGAAAAGTGAACCGGCCAGCAATTTCTCCCACTTTTTTTCTCTCTTTTTAACTCAATAATTGGGCTCTGACTTTATAAGAATAATAAAACAAAGACATTAATGTACTAGTGATACTAAAATGACCCAAAAATTAACTTTCTTAATTTTATTAAAAACATTAAAATAGACATTCATATGTAGATGGAGGAAATACTAGTTTTTTCACACGATAAGCTATTGTTGATTTGTAAATCTCAAAAATCAAAAGAAAGAAAAAGTAAACATATAACCGAACAAAACCCTTACGGCCTTACTATGGCCCAAGAAAACACCACAAAGTAAACTTAAAAGCAATATAACCGAGCAAGGCCATAACTGGGCCAAGGTCATTAGTTGGGCTGGTAGTAAGCTCTTTGTTTCTCTTTCCATACAACTCAAAGGGAAATGACATTCGGAAAATTGTGCCCAAGTCTATTTTCACAATTATTTGTTCTCTAAAGTCTATCTTTTTTTTTTATAAACCGCTAAAGTACACTTTGATAGTTTTCTTTTTAAAATGCTCACAGCAACATCATTGCTTCAGATTTGAGATTCGAATTGATGTATAAATAATTTCATATTGTTAATATAGTTTTCCCTCATGTTTGGGGATCAATTCATGGAGAACACGAATTTGATCAAATTTAAATTTTTTTAGTTCATCCTGTTTTTCCTTGTTCTTGGATTATTTTGGCAACTTTAATATATGTTTTTAATATATGTTTTAAGCTTCGAGTTTGTTTAAAATCAATCTCATATTATTATCCTAACTTAGTACTACATTTGTACACAATTTTTCTACTAAAAAATATTATTTTTGAGCTCCAAATCGAGTTTGGCAGTGTGTTGTCCGAAAACAGAGGGTGATGTTCTTGGATTGATTTTGGGACTTTAATCAATGATTTGAGTTTGGATTTTGTATAATATCAATACCATACTGTTATAGGAAGTTAATACTATGTTTGTATGCAACTAAATTCATTGTTGCTATCTATTAAATCCAATGTGCACTTAGAAAACTATATATATATATATATATATATATATATATATAGTATTAAAGTAGTCCAAAAGTTAATTTTCTTCATTAAAAAAATATTAAAAAAAAAAACTAAAAAAAGAACCCTTAATCAAGAACAAAGGGACTACCACTATATATGGAATTCGAATTTTATCATCTGATTAGGAATCATTTTGTGGAATTAGGATGTATGGTATGATAATTAAATTTCAATTCCACATGCAATAACATTGGAATTGTAGGACCCGAATTCCAATTGCAAAACAACAAACTCTAGTGAAATTTTATACTACTATTAAGTATGTTTGTTAAAATTAAAAATTGATGTCTGTAAAAGTAAAAAAAAATTAAAATATTAAGACATTTTTTTTTACTTAAAGATTTCGCTACTTTTAAGAGATCATTAATCTCTCCAGTCAACTTTTTTTTTTTAAACCGGAAAAAGGTATTTTTGGGTTAAAAAGACGATTATGTCATTAATAAAAGAAAAACACGCGTGCATCAGTAATCAAGGCATCGCACCGCTTTTTCACTTTGTGCATTGCGATGCTCCGTTTGAATTTTAACTGCAGGAGGGGATTTGATTTTTGATCCCCGTTGCGTTGCCCAACATACTGCGATTGACGAATTTAACGTATCCTGAATTCCCGATGCCCAATTTAAGGTATCCTGATGCTCAATTTAAGACATCCCGATGTTCAATTTAATATAATATCAAAATTAATCAAAATTGTTATTTTTGGTTGGAAAATTTACATACAAACATGGTATTGACTTCCTATACTAGTATGATATTGATATTATACAAAATTTAAACTCAAATCATTGATTAAAGTTTCAAAATCAGTCCAAGAACACCTTCCTCTGTTTTCGGACAGCACACTGCCAAGCTCGATTTAGATCTCAAAAATAGTATTTTTTTTTTGTAGAAAAATTGTGCACAAATGTACTACTAAGTTAGGATAACAATATGAAATTTATTTTAAACAAATTCGAAGCTTAAAACATAGATTAAAATGGCCAAAACAGCCCAAGAACAAAGAAAAACGGGATGAACTCAAAAAATTCGAATTTGATCAAATTATGATCAAATTCGTGTTCCATGCATGAAAATTGATCCCCAAACATGAGGGAATACTATATTAACAACATGAAATCATTTATACATCAATTTGAATATCATATCTGAAGCAACGATTTTATTAAGGACATTTTAAGAAAAAAAATTTCAAAGTGCATTTTTCCGATTGAAAAAAATAAGGGTGGACCAGAAGAATTAAGAAATTTTGAAAATAGACTGCCAGTAATTTTCTGCTTATTAAATAATATAATATTATATTATTAAATAAATTTATTTTTATATAACTTAAAATTTTTCTAAATAAGTTCTTCATTGGATTAATAATCCTACACGTGCGTATCTTACAAAATCTATGTGTTGATTATCTGTATTTGATGGAAAGATTGAAATGACTTGAATGAGACATTGTGATTGATAGTTGTATGTCACATTAAGTAGAACTTACTTCCAAAATCCCTCTGGTTAAAATGCAATAATTTATATCTAAGCGTGTTATTGGGTTAATCTTTCTAGCCAGCTGTTACCATTACACGCGCAGAATTAGGCGTAGACAGAAAAAAAAAAAAAAACTGGAATCAAACAAACAGAATATATACTCTTAAGAATTTATTGAGGTTTAAAACAGCTCTGTCCAATAAAAATTAAGATTATATTAAGGAAAAAAAGTAAGAATAAAATAATAAAAATTATATTTTTAAAAAAAATTTAAAATAAGATAATTATTTTAAAACAACCAAAAAAAAAAAAAAACACAATAATTTAGGAACGGAGTGAGTATTACTTTCATACAATAATAGTCCAAGTTCCTAACCATCTCTCTCTATTTGTTCTCACTAGTTTCTTGTAATATAGTAACAAATATATAGGGCAAACTACATAAATGGTCCTTGTAGTTTTAGTATTTTTTGCAATTGGTCCCTGTACAAAATTTTTTTTGTCAGTCGTCCTTGTACCAACCAATTGAACGCAATTAGTCCTTCCGTCTAGTTCCGTTAAGTCTTGACATGTGCTCCTCACGTGAATTTGGGCAAGGACAAAATTGTCATTTTACCTATGAAAGTACAGGGACCAACCGTGAATTTGGGCAAGGACAAAAATTTTCTTGATACGTATTATTCCTTTGTTTCAATTAAAAAATGTATTTTTATTTTTTTTAGTTAGTATAATTAAAATTTAACTAAGTTATGATATAAATTTATTTATTTTTATAAAAATTATGATTCATAATATTACTAATGTAATTTTTAGTGAATAAAATTTTATTTTTGAAAATATAATTAAAGTATGCTAACTTTAATTTAATTTAATTATATTATATTAATTTTAAAAATAAAAAATAAACTCTATTCGCCTGCCGGACCCCCAAAACCCCAACCGGCGACAACCATAACACTAGGCTTGAACGGTCCCAACAAATCACACAAACCTCGTCCACCTGGGTTTCCATAAATAAACTCAGACAAACCCACCCAGGTCGAAACAGCCGCCGGTGAGTTCGGGCTCGGTCCGCATTGTTTGACCTGCGATCACTCGTTTTTGGGGGTAATGGGTTGGGCGACGCAATCCTCAATTTGCAGTGGATTCTTTAGCCAATCTAACAATCCAAGCCAGCAATTCCAATCCCCTACCCTCAGTCGATTTTGATGGGTTTTGGGGGTAATGGGTTGCATTAGCTCCAAAAATGCCAAGTCTGCTTCATCCCCTGTTCATCATCATCATCTTGATTCCTCTGTTGTTATCTCCCGTCCTCATTCCTTTTTCTTTCATTCTTCTGCAATTACACATCATTTGTAAATACAGGCTCGAATTTGGTGAAATCTAACGCAGCAACATAAACTCGGCCACAATTTTTCAAGCCCACCATTGTTTCCTCACTGCTTTTATGCACAAAATTAAGGGGAGAGAGAGAGAGACCATGAAGATCGAGAAGCTCTGTCGTCGCCGCTGCAACTGCTGACCTGCTTGAATTAATGTTCTCTGACATGTTATATCTGACCGACCCTCCCTTTGAATTTTGATAATATTCGCTGCTTTCACAGGTAGATGTCCAGTTGAGGAATGATGACTTGAGAATTGATGCATACAGATCAGGTGGCTCAGGTGGTCGCATGCAAATACTACTAATAGTCTTTGTTAGGATCACTCATATTCCGTCTGGCTTGACCGCGATACAAGATGAGTGTTCCCAACACATGGTAAAAGATTATAAAACTTACAGATCTTTACTAGATTTCTCCCGACTCTTCATCTCAGTTCACAATATTTGTGGAATTCACTGGAGAACTCAGATATAATTTTGTTTAAACGAGAAAATGAGAAAATATGATGAATTTTAAAGGAATAATTCCGAAATGAGAAACATTTCTGTTTCTTTGCTAGAACAAGGCCAAAGCACTGAAGGTTTTGTGTGCGAAGTTATATGAAATGGAAAGATCTAGGCAACAGACGAAGAAGATGAACTGAGAGAGAGAGAGAAATGATTGAGGAATAAATCAAGAAAGATGAAAATGGATGAATTGAGAAGAAGATGAACAGTGGTGGGTTAATTTTCTTTGGCTTTAATCATTTCAGAATTGGTCCCTGTACTTTGTAAGATGAAATAACTATTTTACCCATCAATAAATGCACGTGTGTGGCACATGTGTGCATTTAACGGCAAAAAATTAACAGAGTTTAACGGAAGGACCATTTGGGTAAAATGTCTCGGTACAGGGACCATTTGCGAGGTGTAAGGACCAAATGTAAAAAACGCTAAAACCACAGGGACCATTTGTGTAGTTTGCCCCAAATATATATAGACAAAACTTAGGGTTTGCAATGAAAGTCATGAAAAATACAAAATTACCCTTTAGCAGTAAATGCTATAATGAAGAATTGGAGGTTATAGTATAGAGATTGTAAACATAATTTATGCAAGTGGACTTCTTAGGTAAAATATTTCAAAATAGATGACTTTTTACATTAAACGAAGGAAGTTCATTATTATCTTTACAAATAAATATATGAGATACAGATGGTGGTGGAGAATAATTACCCCCAAAAAATTAAAATTAATAAAATCAAATTATAAAATAAAATAATCAATAGCCAAAGAAAATAAAAAGAACAATAATTATGAACACGCGTGCTCGTGCTATATTTACCAGTTTAGGATAGAACAGTTAGCTTTTATTAATCTGGCTGGTGATTAAAACAAAACTGTTTTTTATGAATGGAGAGAGCTTTGTATTTGAGACACAAACTAAAATCAATTAGCTTGTGAGTGATTTCTTCTAAATTCTCGTATTCGTGTCAAACCTTTAATAATTTGAATTAAGATCACACTTAGAGGTGGCAACTTTTGACCAAACTCATATACCTGCTCAGACCGCCCATAAATTGATGAATTTGAGAGCATGTAATATTGTAAGTGGACATAAATGGGTACGCCCATTTGTGCTCATTAATTCACATTGACTTATTTAGGCATAAGTGAGTGCCCATATAGTCTACCACCTCTACCATCAATGACCTTTGGCGGCAACCATTGACAACCTTCAGTGGCAACCACCACCGCATGCGACATCCTTCGGCGGCTACCACCACCGATGACAACCTCGGGCATCGTGCGATAACTTCTAGCAGCCACTACTAACTGCGACAACCTCCAGCGGCCACCACCGTCGACGAAGACAGCCTCCGACGACCTTCACTACCACCGGTGACAACCTCAGGCGTCATGCCATAACCTCCGATGGCCTTTACCACTACTTTGTCGGCCACCATCACAATCGTCTACAATCTCCGGCAGCCACTAGCGTCGCCAGCAACAACCATGATCTGAAAAACCCTACCATCGTTGGCGACCACCACCGCCGATGATAACCTGTGACGAACACCACTACCGCGATGATAACCTCTGACGACCCCTACCACCACCGGCGACAACCTCCAAAAACCTCCACCACCACTGACGACAACCTCCGGCGGCATCCGTCGCCGACCACCACCATCGGTCCATCGTACAAGACTTTTAAAAAATAATAATTAAGGAAGGGCGACAACCTCTAATTTTATTAACGAATAAAAGAAAATTAAAAGTGGTGACTTAAAGCCTGACCACGTAGAATGCCTTTAGGCTACAACGAGAGAGACCTAAATTTTATCCGAACAAAGGAAATACCTCATAAGATAAACTATATGAAAAGTTAAGAATTGAGATGAAAGACAAGTTTCTTTTTTGATTACCTCAACTAAGCTTATAGAGCTATCCGCATTAAGACTTTTAGTAATATGATCATGCTTGTCGAAGTCAAACATAGTGAAATCGACGTGATCTTCCTCATCCTCTTCAAATATTTCCAAATCAGCAAAATTATTGGGGGACAAATTAACAGTTGTCGTGGTTTCCTTATTAGGCACGTGTTGATCCTTGTCCAGTATATATGTGTATTCTTTTCGGTCTGATTCCTTTTTCGACGTTTATACACTCCTTAATTGAGATTAGGTTTGTATTAAGAACAATGTTGAATTTTTAAGTTTTCTAGCTAAAGCTTAAAGAGGTCGAGTTGCTGTTGAGAGCTGCAGTGACATGGCCTTTGCATTGGGCTGTGGCATTGTTGACTGTGTATTCGTTGTCAGTTTTCTGGCTAGAGCTTGAAGCAGTTAAGTTGCTCTCTACATTTGCAATGACAGGGAGTATCAATTGCTCTCTCTCCCCTCAATTGCTGTTGTGGTATTGGTATGTTGTGCAACAAAAACTGAAGCATTTGTTACTTTGCTCTTGATTGGATGATTGAATTCCAGCCTGATGTACGTGATGGTCACCAATCAAGTGAGTAGGGTTCAAGACTGTGTGCACAGTTGGAGTTGGGGTTGTTTGACTGCGGTTAAACGATTTAGGAACGTCATGATTGCTCTGCTCTCATTGATGAACTCGCAAGTGGGGAATACCTTGGCCAACATTAGTAGCCAGTTCAGGAGTAGAAGTCGGGTTTTTGCTAGTCAAAGCATGAGTATTTGGGATTTCTCCAGCAAAGTTATCGCCTATTGGCGTAACCTCTAGTGTTGTGATTAACGTTTTCACAAGTTGACATATTGTCCACTGTTCATTAATATTAGTCTTGAAGGAATGAGCGATATGATTTTCATCTCCCCTAACAGTCGTTGTTATAGCCTAGTGTTTAACCTTGTAAGACTCTTCTGGATGTCCTTGACGAAGTCAGCGAGAACAATAGAGAGAGTCTTTCGGCTTGGATAGGTTGTCAAAAGCCTAGGTAGTTCGGGCCCTAATAGATTCAAATTCAGCTTAGAAGAGGTTCTTGGGTTTTTCCCTCCTAGTTGGAGGATGACCCAAAGGTTGTCCATATGTGTTTGTGCTTAAAGCCCATATAGAGAAGTAATTTTAAGCAATTTAAAAAGGGTAAATTAGGTATTTCCTTTACCGTCTCTTCTCTTAAACCTAGAGATCAGATTAGGGTTTAAGTGTGGGAGGAAATAAGAGAAGATAGAGAGAGAGCCGCAATAAAGAAAGGGGAAAAAGAGATTCCTATCACAACACAGCGCAGTCCCAGAAAAATTGCATTTTTGAATTTGTTAACAGTTTGATCGAGCTCAAAATTTAGGGGCACGTTCAGGACAGGTAGACGCAACTTCTAAACGGTGAAGATCGTTTTATGAGGTCTGGAGAAGAAGATATTGCTTCTGCAACAAGGCTATTTTTCTGGTGATATCCTGACTTGAATTCTTCTTTTTCTTTGTATCATCTCTTGATGAGGTTTGCCAAGGGTTGTAACTCTTGATGATTGTGGTTAATGTATTCCTTTAGTTCAATCTAGAGAGAACTCTCTGTATTGCCTATTATCGTTGATAGTGGAAGAATCTTCTGGACTCGGTCCCGTGGTTTTTCCTTTTCGCCTTGAGGAGGTTTTCCACATAAAAATTTATGCGTGCATTGTGTGTGATTGAGTTCTTATTTTCAGATTATTGGGTTGCTTGTTTGCCTTGGATATAATTTAGTTACTCCATTAGTTTGTTCAAGTAAAAGGCAAAGAGGTTCCGTTGCATAGTTTGTGTTCCTTTGCCCAACAGAAGCTTTGTTAAATCAATTTCGATGCAAACTTTAGCGACGCTTGGTCGGGAAAGGGCAGTCGTTGGGTTGTCAATGGTGAAAGGTTTACCGATCAAATTCGTTACGGAAAATAGAACGTGCTTATGGAAGAGGTAGATGAGAAACCTATGGAGGGTAAACCATACTGGTACGATAGGACTTTCAACATCCAGCTTGAAACCCGGAGTTCACTTAAACACCCGCATTGGGAAGCTCCCGAGAAACCATTGATATTTCATCCAAAGCCTCTGGTAATCAGCCTTATGATTGACTTGGATAAGAATATGCTTTGAAACAAGATGGCCAAGGGAGACATTAGATCTTATAATCATGTTAAAATAGTTTTTTGTATCTTCCATGGAAGGCCTACCATGTGAGAATTTCCCGATCAGAGCAAGTTTAAAGGACAACGAAAGGGTGCTAATGATATCTTCAGTAAGACGCAAGGCTGGCTCACCCTTAAACAACGATTGGGGGGGGGATAAGTGGTATGTCCATTTTTTGTAGATGACGAGGAACCAACAATGGATGCAAAAGATTTTTGGAGGGGTGGAGAAGGAGTATTTAGATTAGGAGATGGTACGGCAGCCATCTGCTGCCCCTAGCCCAAAAATGTCAACAAAATCAAGAACTTTCATCGTCCGAGGCTTGCTTTAGTTAAAATAAATGTTTGCAATGTTTGGTTTATTTAAAAGTTTTATGTTAATGGTTAAATAGGGTTCCTGGGCGCCCAATCCTATTTATGACCCGCTCATTTATTCTCATGTTAGCAATTGAGCTTTCACTTACCTACCCATTTAAGCCTGCTGCACACACCCGCCCAGCCCAGTCCACCCATTTGTCACATCTAATCACACTATACCTCAAAATAACAAAAAGGTAATAATGAATTCGCTAATAAGTACCCACATTACACTTATGGAAGATTATTTAACGATTTCCTAAAAAAAAAAAAAAGATTATTTAACGAGAATCATGAATTTGAAATGTTTTAAACATCTCTCTTTCCTCCCCGGTCCCCCAAAAAGAACAACCCACCCGTTTAATCACACTATACCTCAAAATAACAAAAAGGTAATAATGAATTCGCTAATAAGTACCCACGTTACACTTATCGAAGATTATTTAACGATTTCCTCAAATAAAAAAAAATGAAAATTATTTAATGAGAATCATGAATTTGAAATGTTTTAAACATCTCTCTTTCCTCCCCAGTCCCCAAAAAGAAAAGCAGAAATAGAAAATTATATAAAAAATAATAAATTCCTATCCTATGTAATGTAACAATCACTCAAAAGCATTTTAATTGACCTCAACAATGCAAAACACAAAAATTTTATGCCAATGAAAAAACGAATCAGGAATCCGCCCATCAGTAATGACTAGATTTGGGATGTTCAAAAAAATATATTCACAAAATACAATTTCTTTTTATGAGTACTATTTTTCCTAGGAAATCGTTATTAACACTATATTTTTCAACTGCGTGTATCTCAGACAAGAAATGCGAAGCATTCTATAAAAATAAGAAAAAAAAATATTAATAGAGTCTCGTTTATATTAGAAAATGTAATACTGATTGCAAGTCCTTTTTTATTATTGTACCATATAATTTAATTCAGTTAAGAGGATGAACAAAGCAACTTTCCTTTCAAATTTTTAAGGATAAAAATCAAAAGTAACCAAGATGTTACAGGAGTATTATTTATAACTGAGTCAACTAATTACTTTTACTGTGTGTTCAATTAGAGAAAACTCTTCTTTAAGAAAGGATGGAGTATAAATTTTTTCTACTTGTGAATTCATACCCACAATTCTAATTAACATAAGTTTCTCCTTTTCCTTTTTAAAAAGTTTATTTTAGCTAATTGGCTAAAATAACCTTTGTGAGATGAAAAATTCAATGTATCTAATGATTCCATACCACTAACGTCCAATATTCTTTTAAGGATTAATATATAATTTGGTCCCTAATCTTTTCATATCCTGGTAATTAGGTACTTAATTGATAAAATTTTCTATGATGGTCCTTAATCTCAACATTTGAAGTCTAATTAATCCCTCGTACCGTTATCTCTAACAAAAGCATTAAAAAAAATTTTAATAACAAAATTGCCCTTAATTTTGGTTGACTGGAATGGAATGCTGAAAATTTATATTTTATTAAATAAATAAATAACATTTGTAAAAGGATTTAGTGGAGAAACTTACTTAAAATTTATTTATTTTTTCTTTCTTTCTTTTTTCTTCCTCCCTTTTCCCTTTTCCTCATTCTTTTCCATTTTCTCTTTTTTGTCCCCATCTTCACAAACCATTCCCTCCAACATGGAAGCTCTTCCTTCATATTCCAACCATGGCCGCCGCCTACTAAGAAAACTGCTTCTACGATCTCTAAAATAAATACGGGCGAAAATCGAGATTTTTCATTGCCGCTGCTCCTCCCCGAGTCTTCCCCGTCTCCAACACTTCGATCTCCATCGCCCAATAGCCTCTATATCCTTTTAACGCCATCAGTTCTCCACCCACGCCTTCTCCTTCGAATCTTTCTCCACTTTGTATCCAAAATTGTCTCCCAATCTACCCATGGTGACAATGACGTCAAACTCACTCTCCTACTCCCGCACATGCCACTTAGGAGAAATTGCATGACCGATTCAAACAATTGAACAAGGTAAAGTAGTTTGATGTAAGATTCGAGGCCAAGGATAGGCTCGGATTGAGGAGGCGTAATTGCAACGAGAAAGAGAGAAGGGCTCTGCAGTGCTGTACTATTTGCTTACTCGCTACCGCTTCATCCGACTGAAATGATGGTGTTCGGCCACTCAAGAGGTGGCGGTTTCGCCGGTAAACAGGTTGTTCCGGTGGACTACGAAGTCGATCTCTCGCAGACGACTCGAAGCTTCCTGCTCCAATGATCTCAAATCGGCTTTGAACGGCCTCATCCTTCCCTCCCGACACGTGGCCCTCACCTCGGCGGCCGTGTCACGCACCGGAGCCCACGCCGAGGTAGGACCCCGCCACGTCGAACGCCGACCGGAAGGCACATCGATCGACATATCGATCCCAAAGATGCTCTATCCTCTTGACGACTGGTAGATCCCCGAGCGACTGTGATCTCGGGCCAGTCGACACCCCGCACCGCCGACAGCCACACTGAAGCCGACCTCGACTCAACCCCGCCGAATCCCGCTTGCACACGTGGCTCGCCCTACTTGGACATAGGGAAGGTACAGTTCGCGATACGAAGCTTGCTCCACCTTCCCACCTTCGACAGAAAGTACAAGGACCACAACGGAGAACGGCCACGATCTCTGAACCAGTGCCGCCGCTGCAGCACTAGGGACAAAGATTGGCACGAGGATTGTCTCCACACGGTCTCCTCTCCATGAAGAGATACCACCCTCCGCCCGCCTATAAATACCAAGGTATGGACTCACTCAAGAGAAGGAACATTATTCACTTACACACACTCTTGCACTCCTAAACTCTAGCTCATTATCAGCCACATTCACAGACCAAGTTCTGTGAACACCGGCCATTACCACCTTGTAACTGACTCTTACGCCGGAGGGTTTTAGCTGGGCAACCCCCAGCTCCCCTGACGGTGCTTTTCATCTGTCTCAGGTCACTGTTCCATCCCTTTCTCACAAGACTACCAGAAAGGAGCCAGCAACTCACGGCCCAGTATCCAGATAGACTACAGCACAACACCTACGTGGAACTGACGTGGTCACAACCCATTTTTGGCGTGATCAGTTTGGTTCCGTTGCCGGGACCTCAATCCTTACGATCCCAGTGTGAACAAGTGACCAGCAAATGACGACTTCGAAACAAGCATCAAAACAAGCCCCTCCAGCGCCAGCCTCGGTGGCACCCACAGCGCCGCTCCCAGCGAACCCGGCCGGGCGAGCGGGCGCGGAGCCTCGCTGTGGGAGCCTCACTGGCCCTACATGAAAACACCGGGCTAAGAGGGTAGCCCGGCAATGAAAGAAGCTAACGAGCAAGCTCCAAGCCTCAAAGGAGAAAAGGCCGGCCCGGCCCGAACGAAGTGGGAAGACGGCTACTCCTCCGCCTCGGCGAGGAAGACGGTTGCGACGAGGACGACCCGCGCATTCGGGAAAAGCAACCTCTCACGCCACACGAGAGGACTTAGCAGAGCCGGAGCACGTGCGCCGTGAGAGGGCCTACTTGGAAAAGCAAAGAGAGCTCGAATGCGCGAGTACGAATCGTCTCGCAAGGTCGCAACATGCAACTGTGAAATCGACTGAATATTCGACCCGGCAGAAGGCCACCAAGATGGCCGAGCTGCGAGGAGGAAGCCGGAGGTTCAAGAATGGATGATTACAGCAAGGGGTCCCGAGTTGACGCCCAGAGATTAAGTGCGAAACACCGGCTCGGAGAGAGCCGAGGACAAACAAGCCTAGTATCGAGAGCGTGCGGGAAAGACGGTGGAGGAACCGAAGGGGAGCGTGCATACTCGGCTGGGGCCAAGAGTCAAAAACCCCAGCCCGGCCAAGTCATGCAGGTCGCACCGCGCTGAGGCTAGCGAGGTTCGATCAAGAAGGAGGAGTCACCTCGTGGACGCGGGTCGAAATATGAGACCTCGCGGAGTGACACCTCCGGAGTAGCGCATCGTCCCACCGCTACCACGGGGTCGGCCGCGACCGCCGATCCAAAAGGAAAGAAAGAACCGAGGATGCAGAGGAGGGAGTGTTGCGCAGTAAAGGAGCGACTGGAGGCCCTGAAAGGGGTAAATTTGATAAGCCGTCGAAGACTCGACCACGCTTTTGCAAAGGATCGTGGACACCCCCGGACCCCCGCCTCAAGCTACCCTCCCGAAGAATTATGAGGGAATTCGAATGCTCGTAGCCACGTCTCGAGCTTCGAAGCGAAGATGGGAGTATGCACCAGAGAGCTGGACTTGTGGTGTATAGTGTTCGTGAGTACGTTCGGGGAGGTGGTCCTCAAGTGGTTCGAGGAACTCGAAGACGACTCGATCAGGGACTGGCACGACCTGAAAAGGGTTTTCCTGGAAAAATATTCATCCGCAGGCGAGCTCCCCAAAAGCGAGAGCGACCTGTGCGGAATCAAGCAACGGGTCGGCGAATCCCTAGAAAGCTACCTAGAAAGATTCAAGAAGGTCGCCGAACAGCTCCAGAGTGTCCCAGACAAAACGGTGATGGCTTTCTTCCAGGCCGGGCTCAGGTCGGCAAGGCTCTTATCAGAGATCGGGATGCGACCCCCGGTCAACAGTGCGGAAATGTATACGGCGGCTCAAAGGATAGGGAACGTGGAAAAGACTCTTGAAGAACAAGAAAAAGATACCCAGAAACCCTCGGGAGCCTCGAAGTCGAAGTCCGAGGAGAAGTCGGGGGAACAGAAGCACAGAAACGGCGACCACGATAAGAGCAGAGGCAGGGGTAGATACCAGAAGAGGGAGTCTTATACCCCCTTGAATGCAAGCAGGGAGCAAATCATGAATGTGCTCCTACAGGAGAACAGGATTCGCCGACCCCCACCCCTGAGAGACTCCCCATTTCCCCGCGACCCAAACAAGCGGTGTGCCTATCACAAAGACATCGGCCACACAACGGAGGACTGCATCCAGCTCAAGAAGGATATTCAGAGGCTGATAGACAGAGGGGAGCTCAGGAGGTACGAGCAGAGAGACGGAAACAACAGGAGGAGGCCGAGGGAGGCCCCAAGAAACAATACCGAGGAGGATGAGATCCTGATTAACATGATCACAGAGGAGTGGTCAAGTATTACCAAATTGAAGAACGCTATCAATAGTCTGAACCACGTCGTCAGCCCACCTCGCGTTTGGGGGGAGAGTGGAATCACCTTTCATGCCAGCGAGCTGGCGGCCAACCCAACAGCGAAAGGGCAGCCTCTGACCGTGGAAGCGAAGATAGGGCGAGGAAGAGTAAAGAGGGTATTGATTGACACCGGAGCGGGGAAGGACATCCTGTACTACAAATGCTTTCAAGCGCTCGGATTAGGGAGCTCGCACCTAACTCCAAGCAATGTCAAACTCGAGGGCTTTACAGGACACAAGGTCGCCGTGAAGGGTACAGTCGACCTAAAGGTCATCCTCGGCGCAGCGGACAACACCCGCACAGAGACAGTTACCTTCCTGGTCCTCGACATCCCCTCTCCTTATAATGCTATCCTGGGCCTCCCCGCCCAAACGAAGTTTGATATGGTAATCTCCCGGCACATCGAGAGTCAAGTTCCCCACTGACAGAGGGGTTGGAGAAGTAAGAAACGATCCGAGAAGCACCTTGAACCACCTGCTCGATGAGAAGAGGGCCGAGGAAGCCCAGAGGAAAGGAAAAGGAAAAATGACGATCGTGGTGGCTGACACCGAGGACGCAAAGGAAGGACACCTCGGTAAAAGGGCCAGGTCGGTCACAATTTCTGAAGAGGTCGAGGGAGGAAAGGAATCTGGACCAGTTGATCAAGCATAGCAATTAGCGCGAGTTGGCTCCCAACTCGCAACTTGACAAAGCACGGCGACGACACGCACGGCCACCGTCGGGGATGCCGAGCTTGCCGACTCGCACCGGTCGCCGTCAAGGAGAACAGGAGCCGACTGCACCCGACGAAAGCACGGGCGACGACATGCTCGACACGCCCGCCGAGCATGCCGACTCGAACCCGGTCGTTGTCCGAGAGAAAGGAGGGCACTGAAAAGATTATCACCATCGAAAGTCCGGATAGCGAGGATCAACCAACCATTCAACCCCACGAAGGTTTTGACGAAGTGGTCATTAACTTCGACTTCCTGCAGAAGATAAAGGTCGGACCGGAGATCGACGAGCAGAAAGGAAGCCATCATTGCTTTCCTCCGAGACAACACGGACGTATTTGCATGGACCCGAAGACATGGAAGGAATCGGTGAGGAGGTCGCACCACAAACTAAACGTCGACCCAAGTGTAACACCCGTCCGGAACGACCGCGAGTTTTCTCTCCCGAAAAACAAGCGGCGATTAGAGGGCAATTCGGCCGCGCAAGCCCATCGGGCCAAAATTTAATATCGGGCGGAATTTTCCTAGGGCCTAAGAAAAGTCAAGCCCAAAGCAACAAAGCCCATCGGGCCATCGGCCAAAAGCCCTAGCCGAAAAAATAAATAAACTAAGAAAAACAAAAGAACAATTCACATTTACTAGACATTCAAAGTTTCAATTCCTAAGCTCATTCACTTGCCCAAATTAAGTTCTATGTTACTACTTACTAAACAAAACAATAGCCATTAGCCAATCATCAATTCATCACCAAACCACTAGTACACCACATATCCTCCAATAAACTAAAAGGAACAAAAGAACAATCCTTGGCATTGTTTAGAAATAAAGAGCTAACTAACTAAATGACATTGTTTACAAAATTTGAACTCTCAAACCATGAAGCCATCACTCATCATCAAGATTCAAGAACAATATTAGAATCTTCTTTAGTAATTTTAGTTAAGTAAACATCTAATCTAATGATCTAAACGAAAACGTAAATAGGCGGGCCGGGCCTAGCCCAAAGCCCTGGGCTTTTGATGCAAGCCCATTGAACCGTCGGGCCTATTGGACCGGCCAAAAGGCCGCGTTTTGGGCCTCTAAAATTAAACATTAGCCCATGCAAATATCGGGCCGGGCCACTTGGATTTTGCGGCTCTAGCGGCGATAAAAGAGGAGGTCGATAAACCGCTCAAAGCGAGGATAATCAAGGAGGTCTTCTACCCGGGATAGCAAACGTGGTGATGGTCAAGAAGACCGGTGGGAAGTGGCGGATGTGTGTTGATTTTACCGACTTGAACAAGGCGTGCCCCAAAGACGGTACCCGTTGCCAAGATAGATCAGCGGTGGACGCAATTGCGGGCCACAAAATCCTTAGCTTCGTCGACGCCTATTCGGGCTATCACCGATACGCGTGGTTGGGCGACCAGAACTAACGGCTTCCGGCGGCGGGCGATCTATCTACAACATGATGCCCTTCGGGCTTAAAAACGCGGGGCCACTTATCGGCGTATGGTGAACGGTATTTGGGGACCAACTCGGAAGGAATGTGGAAGCCTACATTGATGATATGGTCATCAAGACCAAACAAAGCTAACCACATTGAAGATTTGAAGGAAACATTCGAAAATCGAGACGGAACAAAATGAACCGAAGTGTGCTTTCGGGTGAAAGGGAAAGTTCTGGGCTATATGGTGAATGAGCGGGGCATGAGGCAAACCCGAGAAAATCCAGCCCCGTCGACATGCGAGCTCCCCTCGAGAGGTCCACTAAACGGGCGAATAACCGCATTGGGAAGATTCATTGCGAAGTCCGCCGAGAAAAGCCTACCATTCTTTAAAACCCTGAGGGGCAGCAAGAGATTCGCGTGGAACGAAGAATGCGACAAGGCTTTACCGAGTTAAAGAATACTGGGCAGCCCACCCTACTCTCCCTGCACTGGAGAGACCACGTTCGTATACCTCGCGGCTTCGACACCGCAGGCCGCAGTCTTTGTAAGGAGGACAACTCGGTCCAAAAGCCAGTCTACTATGTCTCACATGCGGCGACCGATGTGGAGACAAGGTACCTAAATGTAGAAAAGGTGGTCGGCGGTGTGGGCCAAGGAAGCTGACCTACTATTTTCAAGCTCACGCCATAGTAGTATACACCGACCTCCCCCTCAGACAGATTCTACACAAGCCCGATGTGGCGGGGAGAATGATGAAGTGGTCGGTAGAGCTCTCTGCTTATGACATCACCTATGAGCTACGCAAAGCTATCAGGGCCCAAGTGCTCGCGGACTTCATCGCGGAGACCTCATTTGTAAAACCCGAAAGCCCGGCCAGAGAAACCGCCGGACAGTGCGCCTCAACATCGACTCCCACCGAGCCCAAGAAAAGAAAGGCCGCGAGCTCAGCGCCAACGCGACCCGAGCAGTACTGGACACTCCACGTCGACGGCTCGTCGAGCAAATCGGGCAGCGGGGCTGGGCTATCCTTACAACCACCAGCTGGAGAGGAAATCAGCAAGGCACTAAGGTTTAAGTTCACAGCGTCAAATAATCAGGCGGAATACGAAGCTCTGATAGCGGGAATAGAGCTCGCAATGGAGTTGGGAGCCACTCAGGTCGTCATCTTCAGCGACTCCCAGCTCGTCGTGAAACAGTTCGGGGAATACGGGGCTAACCACCCCACGCCGACCAAATATTGGAGGCTCTGAGCTTACTAGAAAAGTTTGAGTATTGGGAGCCGGAACAGTCGACGAACGGAAAACAGGCGGGCGGATTTCCTCTCAAAGGTCGCCTCCTCGGAGATAGGCGACCTTCCCCCTGAGGTCTGGCTGGAATTCCTCGATTCACCATCAGTGTGCAAAGAAAGAGTCATGCCTGTTCAGCCCACGGAGAAGTGTTGGATCGACGAAATCCAAGATTACATCGAGCAAGGGATCCAGCCCGCAGACAAGAACCTAGCCCAGATGCTGAGAAAAAGAGCAGCCCGATACACGTAATCGCCGAGTGCTACGTAAGGTCGTTCACAAAGCCTCGCTGCCGCGTTCGACCCGAGACATCCGAGATCTGCGCGTAAGTCCACGAGGTGTGTGGTGGACACCCCGGCGCGAGGACATTGGCCGACAAAGTCATTTTCCAAGGTTACTACTGGCCAACGCTGCGAAAAGACGCTGAATCCTACGTCCGAAGATGCGATAAGTGCCAAAGGTTCGCAGACATCCCAGTTGCCGTCGGCCAAAGAAACCCTGGTCGCAGCATGGCCCTTCGACATGTGGGAGTCGACCTCATAGGCCCTTTCCCGAAGGCCAGGGGGAACTGTGAATACCTGATCGTAGCCGTGGATTACTTCACCAAGTGGATCGAGGCAAAGCCCTTAGCTACCATAACCGAGGAGAAAGCCATAGGCTTCATTCATGACCAAATTTGGTGCCGATTTGGGCTCCCCCGAGTCATTGTGTCCGACCACGGCACCCAATTTTCAACCAAATTCACCAAAAAGTGCGAGCTGATGAACGTGAAACATTGGCAGTCCTCGGTTGCTCACCCCCAGGGTAACGGCCAGGCCGAAGCAGGGAACAAGAAGATTCTGCACGCGCTGAAAAGGAACTTGGATGAAAAGAAGGGTAGATGGCTCGACGAGTTGCCCATGGTACTATGGAGTATCCGCACATCGGTACGAGGCCCAACTGGGGAAACCCCATTTACATTGGCGTACGGATCAGAAGCCATGGCACCGGTAGAAATGGCCCTGCCGACCATAAGGGTCAGCCAGTTTGACGAGCTCGCCAATGTCTCAGCTCGAAAAGTAGACCTCGACCTCTTGGAAGAAAGGAGATTGGAGGCCAGGCTCAGAATGATCAACTATAAGCAGCTCACCAAAGCCCACCATGACAAAAGGGTCAAGCCTAGAACCTTCCACGTCGGCGACTGGGTACTCCGGAAAATCGAAGTCACGGGAAGAAATGCAAACAGAAACAAGCTATCTCCGAACTGGGAGGGACCATTCGAAGTCACAGGCATAATCCGAGAAGGAACATATCGGCTGGCCGAACCAGATGGCACACCACTCAAAAACCCCTGGCACTCCGACCACCTCAAAAAATATTACCACTGAATGTAATAGCTTGTACTTAGATATTTATCAATGAAAGTTCAATTCCTCAAAATGCTTCATCTGTGATACCTGTCCGGGAACTACTTCGACCACGTCGAAGTCATAGTGCGACCTGCTCTTCCCCATGAGGAAGAAGATCGCAACTCACATCACTTCGACCACGTCGAAGTCATACGACCGCTTTTCCCATGAGGAAGAAGATCGCACACATCACTTCGACCACGTCGAAGTCATAGCGCGACCTGCTCTTCCCCATGAGGAAGAAGATCGCAACTCACATCACTTCGACCACGTCGAAGTCATAGCGCGACCTGCTCTTCCCCATGAGGAAGAAGATCGCAACTCACATCACTTCGACCACGTCGAAGTCATAGCGCGACCTGCTCTTCCCCATGAGGAAGAAGATCGCAACTCACATCACTTCGACCACGTCGAAGTCACATTGCGACCTGCTCTTCCCCACGAGGAAGAAGACCGCATCTTTACTTCAATAAGAAGACTAAGCAATAAGAAAATCGCATTAAAATGCTAAGTTGCATAAACAAAACGATCATGACTATATTCACCCAAAATAAATAAGTTATGTACAGAAATCGAAGTAGCCAAAAATGAAAATTGTTTAAATGGCACAATCTGCCAAATTCAACCCGGCGCAGCGGGGTTCAAACATCAACACGGCTTTCAGCCTCATGGAGGGAACGGGCGTGCTCGTCCTGGTTCGACTTGGTGCCTTCGAATTCTGAGATCTTGAAATCACCATCAAAGTCGACCTCTTCCCCATCAGCGATGGCCTCGAGCAGGAAAGGCACATTGTTGTCAAAGACAGGGGGAGGCACCCAGGGCTCGCGACCTTGCTCAGCATCCTTCTTGCCAATTAACTCCAATTCCTCAGGCTGATAGGGCACGAGCTCGTGCCCGCGCCGAGCCAAGTCTCCTTTTAACTCGGCCTCTCCCCACCTGATGAGATCCCGAAGTGGAGTGCCGCAGGCCGCTGCAACCCGCAAGATCTGCGCCTTGCCCTTATCATAATACGAAAAAAGCTCATCCAGAAGGATGAAGTCTTTCTATATTCGGCGATAGCAACTTCCGGGCTCGGCACCTTCCTCGCCTCCGCCACCGCCTCTCCACTCACTAATTCGCCTCAGCTCGGCTTCACCTTTACGAGCTCTCCTGGGCGCCGAGCCTCGCCCTTGGCAGACTTCAGCTCAGCTCGAAGCTTCGCCCGGTCGGCATCGGCGGCAGCAATAGCGCCTTCAAGCTCAACCTTCAACTGAGCAACAGTGCTTTCAAGCTCAGCCTTTTGCAGGGCGGCATCCTCGGCGATTCGGGTCGCCTCCTCGACCTTGTTGGCAGCCAGGTCCTGGCTCGACTTAGTCGGCTGGGCCGAGGCAACGGCGGTCTCGAGCTCGGCCACGCGAGCGAGCACACGATCGTGCTCGGCCTTGTCAGTGGCCTCGCGCTTCTCCTCCTCGAGCTCGGCAATGCGCGCTAGAAACTGGCGCCTGTCCCTGCGAGACTGGGCAAGCCTGTTGGCGTAAGCCTTGATCCCAGCAGCAAACTACAAAGAAACAACTACGATCAGTTCGGCGGAAAACCCCAGTCGAAAACAAATCCAAACAAGTAACACTTACGCGAGAAAGGTCGATCCCGAGCAGACCGGCCAGGCGAGCTGAGGAGCACTCGTTGAAGGTCTCCTCCAGGGTCTCATCGGCGATGTCAAGGATCACCTTTTTGCCCCTCTCGAGCTGGAGGGTATCAGGGCTCATGGCCGGCTCGACCTGAGGAAGAACAGGAGGAGTAGCCGAGCTGCTGGGTAAACCTCGGCTCGGGGAAAGATTTGTAGCACTACGAACACTCCTCACAGAGATGCTCGAGCGCCAACAAGAAGATCTGAGCCGCAGAAGAAAACAAGAAGCAGCAGAATAGAGGCAAAGCAGAAGCAGAGTCGTAGGCGGGAGTGGGAGCAGAAGCAGAAGCAGTTGCTCATTACGGTGTTCTTTGTTGACCACAGAGGGGGACTCAAGCCCGGCGAGGACGAGAGGACCCGCGAGCACTGCGGCCGAGGTGGGCTCTTCGACCCTCAGTTTCTTCCTCGATTCAGGGCCCGAGGTGGACTTGACCCTCTTCTCAGCCCCCCTCGAGCTGGACACCTTCTCCTTGCCCTTGTCAACGGGCAAGAGCGTAGTCGGGAGCACCCCGGGGTTCCCAGCTAAGGTCGCGGCAACGCGAGCCCGACCAAGCTGTTCCGACCTGTCAGCTTTAGCCTGGGCTCGCATAGCCGTGCTCCTTCTCCTCCTCGAATCAACGTCTTCCATACCTGCAAAATTGAAGAAATGTCAGGACCATGAAATGCATGCAAAGAAAGCTAAAAAACTCAAAAACAAAGATATACTTTCAACAAGTCAATGGTGGATGCAACCCTTCTCCGGGTCCCTATGGCAGCCAAAGCAATTCCGATGAAGCACGAGATCCTTGTGAAGAATCCACCCCGGGAAGCTCTCGAATGGGGGAAAGGTGCACATCGGCGGCAGGCCGTTAACCTTGAGGGAGACAGACCGGTGCGAGGAGGTGCTCATCTTGGACTATCCTCTTCCGGTCATAGACCGAACCCGCGCTACCGCGAACACCCAAAGGAGCCTCCAAAGCTTGCTTCGCCGACCTGTCATACTCATCCAGGTCGGCATTATGAATCAGGGTGTATGGCTCCTCCGTCGGAACCGCGAAGTTCCACCCCAGCCTACTCTCG
Source organism: Platycodon grandiflorus (assembly GCA_016624345.1). Classification (NCBI taxonomy): domain Eukaryota; kingdom Viridiplantae; phylum Streptophyta; class Magnoliopsida; order Asterales; family Campanulaceae; genus Platycodon; species Platycodon grandiflorus. The sequence continues at coordinate 19,850,369 of CM028369.1, forward strand.
ACTAAAATCACCTTGTCAGCCCAGCCCGACACCTTGCTGGGGGGGTCAGAAAATAACTTCACCCTGTAATTTTGGCTTTTGGCTTGAAGGCGATTGTTATTGCGGTCGAGGTGGAAGTAGTGGCAAAAAAGGGTCAAGGTCGGCTCAAACCCCGGCATGCGTGTACTCGCGAAGCATCAAGATCCTCATGGTGTTCCAAGAAAGGTCGAGGGGACGGTCGACGTCACATCCAAACTCGCAGATGAAAGGATCCGGAAGTCGGAGACCCGGTTCGAAAAACTTAGGTAGAAGCCAACTCGGCTCCTCATGGCCCTCAAAGTGTCCGGGTTAAGTATGGGGTCGGGGAGGTGCCTCGATAATCGTCGAGTTGTACGGATACTTGGATTCCCATGAATCCAGGTCGGCGAGGTCATCCTATTCATCCAATCCCGAATGCACGCCTCCCCGCACCGTCGGATCGACTTGCTTCCTCTTCTTGCTCCGAGGTGCCCAAAGCATGACTAGCGTCAAGAATCGAGGTCGGCGGCACCGGCCGAGGTGATGGCTTTGGAGGGCCCCGCACCTTACTAGCGACCCTATTATCATCAAAATACAAGTACGAAGCCCCAACATGGCGTCATATCTCTCGATGATCCTCATCGAGAGCCAAAAGGAATATTCGCAACCCTATAGGGCTCGTCGGGGGACGACCAAGCCGTCCCAGGTTGGCGCCCGGTCGTCAACAAGGTTTTCGCCTCGCTAGGCGGGACAACTCTCCGCCGCCGTCCTCGGTAACGTATATAGCTCGGCCCTGGGCGGCCCGGCAAACATGGGGCCTTCATTGGCTCGCTTGGTCCTCATGTTCTCAGAAAGGGAACACGAGGAGGATGAACTAACAGGAAGAATGGCTAAGTATGAAAGGCGGGTCGGCCTAAAAGCTACCCCTTAGACAGGTCGGCTCGAACTGATCGACTCGGTTGACCAAAGCGAAGAGGGCCACCACAGTCAAAACTTGAAAAATCTAAAACCCGCCGGAATCCCAAACCCAGAACACGGTGAAGTCACCGGAGACAGAAAAAAGTAAAGGAAACAGGCTCAAAACAGAGGGAAACGGAGGAAAGTTCAAGGAATACTAACCTAGAGCCTTGAGAAAGCAGGGAAATGCAAGAACAGAGCCGGAATCTGAGCTTTTGGAAGAAGAATGGGACGCCGGAAATCGCCTATCGCCGGAGTGTTTGAGGAGGTTTGGTAAAAAGTGAAAATGAATAGGGGCTCTAGCTTATATAGGGAATCCAAAAGGTCAACCGTGTAAAAACACGCGGATCTTTGAGCGACGCCGTTCGAGTCATGATTTCAACCGCGCTTTTGAATTTGAAGGACGTGCCATTAAATGCGCCGTGGACGCCGCACCCATTAAATGCGCACGTTCTCCAAGAAAAGTACAACGACCGAGCTGGAATCTGGAAGCTTCTCGAGAAGCGGTCAGCTCGGTGCAACGCGTCTCTTACTTCTCACATCGAGGATAAATCCTCTCCTCGAGAAGTGGGGGGGCTACTGAACGGCCTCATCCTTCCCTCCTGACACGTGGCCCTCACCTCGGCGGCCGGTCACGCACCGGAGCCCACGCCGAGGTAGGACCCCGCCACGTCGAACGCCGACCCGGAAGGCACATCGATCGACATATCGATCCCAAAGATGCTCTATCCTCTTGACGACTGGTAGATCCCCGAGCGACTGTGATCTCGGGGCAGTCGACACCCCGTACCGACCCGGCCACACTTGAAGCCGACCTCGACTCAACCCCGCCGAATCCCGCTTGCACACGTGGCTCGCCCTACCGGACATAGGGAAGGTACGGTTCTGCGATACGGAAGCTCGCTCCACCTTCCCACCTTCGACAGAAAGTACAAGGACCACGGACGGAGAACGGCCACGATCTCCGAACCACCGCCGCAGCACTAGGGGACAAAGATTGGCACAGGATTGTCTCCACACGGTCTCCTCTCCATGAAGAGATACCACCCTCCGCCCGCCTATAAATACCAAGGTATGGACTCACTCAAGAGAAGGAACATTATTCACTTACACACACTCTTGCACTCCTAAACTCTAGCTCATTATCGACCACATTCACGCACCAAGTTCCGTGAACACCGCCATTACCACCTTGTAACCGACTCTTACGCCGGAGGGTTTTAGCCGGGCAACCCCGCTCCCGACGGTGTTTTTCATCCGTCTCAGTCACTGTTCCATCCCTTTCTCACAAGACTACCGAGAAAGGAGCCAAGAACTCACGGCCCAAGATCCGATAGACTACGGACAACACCTACGTGAACCGACGTGGTCACAACCCATTTTTGGCGTGATCGGCTTTAGAGTCCATCGACGATCCGTTCGTCAACGTTAACTTCGTCGGTGCTGTGAGCTTGAGCTTCTGGTTAATTTATTTGTCAATTTGACATTTGAAAATCGACGATCCGTTTGTCAATTTGACTTCGGAAATCGATTATTCGATTGAGCTTCGGGTAACATTTGATGTTGTTTTTGCTTCAATTATCGAGATCACACGACACACACAAGAGTATTTACTTGGACTTTCATCGGACATTTGTTTTGGAACGCTAATGATCGGATGTGTGAATAGTTTGGGGAATGAACGTGTTTTGTGTGTGTGAGAGAGAGAGAGGGATTTTTATTTTATTTTCTCTTTCAGCAAAAAAATTGCCACGTAGATCTTCATCGGACTCAGCGAAGGACAATTTTTGTCATTTACATTTTTTTTAACGCTCCTGTTAGAGATAACGGTATGAGGGACTAATTTGGCTTCAAATGTTGAGATTAAGAACTATCGTAGAAATTTTTATCAATTGAATACCTAATCACCAGAAAATGGAATGATTAGGGACCAAATTATAAATCAATTCATTTTTTAATAATTAAATATAGTACAAAAAAAAATATTTTAAACTATGGAATTCGTTTAGTAAAAGAATAGATAGGAAAATGATACTAAATTATTCATATTCTCCGTTTAATTTTTTATTAGAAAAAACTATCTATAAAAAAATTAGCTAAAGTAGCCTCAACCTTATCAACTGATATTGTTATCAATGATAAAAATATTTGTATTATTCGGATAACCCTTTATTTCAGATTAAATATGTATTCATCCCCTTGTTATAATTTAATTTTAAATAAACAAAATTTGAGACTATTTTTATTTCTAAATTAACCTCCCACCTCCCTCGTACCCCGCTCCCTCACCCCCTTCCCCTTGCCCCCGCTCCCACCTTCCCTTCCTCCTCCCAGCCTCCCCTTTCCTCCTCCCTCCTCCCCCGCTCCACACCCCCGCCCCCCAACTTACCCAACCAAACCTTTCCACACTTTTTGTTTTATCTTTCAATAGTCTATATTAATATGAATTTTTTCTTTTTCATTCCTTAATTTTTATATTACTATATTATGTATAAATTAATACTTATGTACAATACATATACATATTCTATTTTTAAAATAAACTAAATATATTAGTATCTTTTTCTAGGTTGAGATTAAAAAGAACCTTAAAATTTATAAATTTGTAATTTTATTATTCTTATATAGTTTATAATAATTATAAATAGTTAGGTTTATCTAATTTATAAAAATATTGATGTTGCATTAGACAATGAAATTAACTATATTATTCATAAAAATGTAGACAATAATAGTTTGGAGAAAAAACCTGAGTGAGATAAGCTCGAGTCATCACTTAATCAACCTAATTTATAAGAGTGCTTTTGGAAAAATAGCGTTAATACTAAAATTAATTTGGGCTACCAAACTTCAAATTAGATAACTAATAGAATAAATTAATCTTATCCGCGATCTACCAAATATAAGATAACTCTATAATTAAAATAAAATAATCTCGATTAAACTAATATATGTTATAGTATTAATTAATGTTATCCTGAATTTTCTACCACTAAAAAGATACATGGAGAGATATTAATTAAAAAACATTTAACGTCCAATATTCTTTTAAAAATTAAATATAGTAAAAAAAATTTATTTTAAACCATGGGAGTATTAATAGATTGAAGCTAATTATAAAACCAACTTTTTGGAGTCGTTTGGTAATCAGGATTAAGGCCGGATAGGATTAATAAGTCAAATTCTCGGATGTTTGGTAAGCAATAGGCGGTCCGGACTATTAGCATGAATTATCCGGATAAGGTCCTTATCCCCTCACTAATAATACCAAGGGAGAGGGTGATATCATTAGCACCCTAACTAAAAAAAACTCGTGATTAATATTTTTAATTCTAAAATTATCTCCTATATATAAATAGAGATTAATATCGAGGGCACTAATTATACCAGGATTAATAATAATGCTTATCCCTATCTAACTACCAAACAACCGCTTAATCTCGAATTCTCGGATATAAAAATTGGAAGAGATGCTAAACTTAGGCCAAGTACAACGGAAGATTTTTGAGGATCGGACAGATCTTTGAAAACAGTGGGGATATCAAAGGGTATCATTGGGTATTTAAAATAGGAAAAGTTGAAACAGGTATCATTGAATGATACCGTCTCTTAACAAAATTTTGGCTTCAAAACGGCACCATGATACCGTCTCTTAACAAAATTTTGGCTTCAAAACGGTAACATTTTATCTTCAAAAATGATAAAATAGCACCGTTTTGGCAAAGAGAGCAAGATTCACGGTAATCTTCAAGCCGACAACCCATCCACGTGGTAGCTCCTGTGTGGTCAGTAGGATTTTTCTTTTTATCCGGTATTTGGCCTTTTTTCACCACAAATAATTTTTTATTTAAAAGTTCACATTTTTATTTATAAATAGAGACTTGATTTGCCTCATTTGGATATCAACTCGATTTTCTACAAAATCTTGCAATTTCCTTCACTTTCCTCCTCCTCTCTCCAAATTTATTATATATTTAAAAAATATTATTATTAAAAAATTAATTTAATTTCGAATTTAATAATTTATATTATATATTTAATATTTGAAAAATATTATTATTAAAAAATTAATTTAATTTCCAATTTATCAATTTATGTAGTATCAAATTTATATTGCATAAACAAAATTATTTATTAATATAAAAATATATAAATTAATAGAGATAAAAATAATAGAGTGTGTAAAATTATTGAAATATGTGTCACCATTGTAAAAAATTTTTAGTTAAATAACTTAGAATAGCTTAAGTATATTTTATATTTATTTTGAATGGGTTGAGTAGCTTTGGGGAGCAAAATTGGCTCCCCCATTGTACCTGCTATATGACTGTAATTTTAAACTTTTACCAGCACACGGGCACCAATCAACCTCTAATCAAACAAACCTAGGTGAAAAGTTGACCCGAATCATCTTTTTTACTAGTCCTCCTGGCTCCTACTCCGCAGTAAAAAAGCTAAGGATAATGTAACATTACTCAAAAGCTGTCATGTTTTATACTTAGTGCTCAGTTCACGAATCAAACTCCGTCGTCACTACGGCTCCCGACAAACACTCCGCGCGTAGGGCGCGCCCACCATTGGCGGCGTACAGCTCCCCTCCCCTCCCCTTTGCCCCTCAGCACAAAGGACACGATACTAGAACTAGGTAGCCCCCAGCCTACTTGTATGACACAACGCAAACCCCACCCAGTGCTACCTCCTCTGTTCAACCGTGAAACACTAAAGTTCTTAAATTATTTTAAAAAGTACTCCGTAGGATTTATTTTATATTCCTTTGGTTCCTAATTTATTGTCTTTTAACTTTTTGAGTTGAATAGATAGTTAGATACACTTTTAAATAAAAATTTGAGTATATATTTTTTATTTTTTAAAAATCATAAAATATGTAATACTATGTAGTAATACTTTTTTGATACTATGAACTATGTGTTTATAATATTTTAAAAAATATAAGCTAGACTTTTATTCAAAATACTGTTTGTTTCACTAAAAAAAATTAAATAACATAATAATTTACTAAAGGAAGAAGTACTATTTTATTATTATATTGTATCATTATTTGTCGTAATTCAGCACGTGAATATGTTATGTGTTAATCTAAACGGTCCGAATTAAAACGTTTAAAAAAGTGGTTTGGTATAATTAGTTATATTTTAATAATTAATATGCTAACTAAATTACAATTTTGTCCCTAAACTAATCATTAATGTCTTAATGAGATAGTTGGATGCTAAAAATTTGAATTTAAACTTAGGGGTAATTTGATCATATAAATTAAAAAATTATTTCAATGCCCTTAATTATATTTACTAAATTATCATTTTTAGATGTTTCAATTCAAGACGTTTAGCACTACTCAATACTCATATGCTATACTTTCTTTGTTCCTAAATTATTGTTCCGTGTGACTTTTTTTTAGTTAAATATGATATTTTTAAATACAAATTTGATGTATATATATATATATATTTTAAATTATAAAATACATAATTTTTAGTATTTTAAACATACTACAAATTACATATTTTACAATTTTGAAAAAAAATAAAAGTTTACGCCAAATTAACATATAAAATTATTTAGGAAGAGAGAGAATATATACTTCGAGATCACAAAATATTTCTCAGCCTTGATTCCTACCATCAAATTTAACTTCGCTTTCTCTCTTCAGTTTAATTGAACGTCTTGGTTTGTGAATTATTGCAAACTTTTTCTCTCTTCACAACTCTCTCTCTCTCTCTCTCTCTCTCTCTCTCTCCCTTTCACTATTCTCTACAATTTCTACAGAAAATACTTATATGATCCAGTGTACAAAATATAGTAAATTATTAATTATAATATAAAAATGTGTATTTTTTCTCTAATTATATTTAAAGTGCAATAAATATTATTTCCTCTCAATTGGGTTCACTCGCCACCTCAATCGGGTTCAAATAGGTCTTCTCCAATGATTTAGGTTAACTTGGTAAGAGGTATGGGTTGAACACGTTCATTTCACCTTTATCTGATAACTTATAAAAGAAAGAAATTAATACTTCATCCGTTTCGACCAAAAAAATTATTTTTTATTTTTAAAAGTCAAGGTCTAACTAAACTAAATTAAAATTTAACATACTTTAATTATATTTTTTAAAATAAAATCTCATTCACTAAAAATTACATTAAGAATACGATGAATTACAACTTATATTACTTTATAAAAATAAATAAATTTATGTAAATTGTCAGTTAAACTTTAATTAAATTGAGCTAAAAAAAAATCAAAAGTGTACTATTTGATTTGAAAGATGGAGCATTAAAAAAAAGACTTGCACCTTTAACTTCTATATGGCAATCAAATTTTCTGATCTTAAACCATTGCCTGTGACGGAGAGAGGAAGAGAAGAGAAATGAGATTGGGATTTTTCCCGTTTCCGGAGAATTTTGTTTGAGAAAAAATCTCCTTTGAAACATAGCATTAACGGGCTTTAGGTTAGTGTTAAATTATAAAAAAACAATAAAACATATGTCGACGTATTATTATTGTGACATAAGATGAGATATGAAGTTGGGAACAGAGGATTTGAAGCCCTTTGAGCAGTTTCTCGCCTTTATCTGTTTTAGACAAAAAATTGACTATTATCTTTTGAAATATTTTGTTAGTAGATTTTATTTTTTAAAATTTATACTTACAATCTCCAAAATTTTGGAATGATGTCAACTTTAATCTAATTTATATAATAATTAGTAATTAGACTCTTAAAATGTAAATTTTTTAAGTGGTCCGAAAGATTATTTTCCTTGGGCGCAGCAAAAGTACTCACTCCCCTTTGTTCTTCCTTATAAATAAGTATCTAGTTTTACAAAAATAAAAAAATTAAAAAAAATTAATGTTACTATTACTAATTCAAATTATTTTTTTTCTCAATTTGAAATAAGCATTTATTTTTTATGAGAGAGTCTATTTCTACTATATCCTTCAAATTAGTTTAAAAATACCCTTTAAGTAGTGATTTAAATTTCTTTTACTTCCCTTTTCCTTGAACCAAAGACAGTTATCTTTCATTTTATTTTGATGTTTTTGTATAAAATTACACATGATTAAACATATTTTTCATAACATAATTAGATATGCTTGTAGCTAAAATTGTCCTTTTTAATTTTTTGTTTATATTTTATTTTATCATTATCACAAACATAAAAATTAACGAATATATATGTTTTAATTATGATATATTTAAATTTCAAATACTTACATTTTTGTACAAAAATAAATTCGTGAATACATGGTTTTTTTTGTTTTTTTTGTTTTAAGACTTGCCCTTTAATAAGTGACAGTTGATGAATGTGACATGTTTTTAACACATAGTAGTAAATCAGTGATTTTAATAAGGGTAGCTATCTATGGGCTTTGGAAATTGAAGCTGTCTGTCCACCTCAATCGTTGCTTTTGCTTAGTAGTATTTAAGTTCTTGAGAGTGAGAGACGTAACTACACTACACTACTAGTAGTGATTAAGCCACATCTTTTTAATTTTATCCATTTTTCAAAGCTAGTGTAGTGAGATCTGCTGGTGATCAATCTGAGTGGGATCATTAGATTCATAATTCTTGAGTTGAGATGGTGACTTCTTTTTCACGGGTGACCCAACGCAACAATTTATGGCTCAAAACTACCCAATTAGTTGTTACATCTCTATTATTGGTTATCATCGTTGTTTAATTGTACAATGCCCAATCTATATATATATATATATATATAATGACATAAGTGATTTTGGCATACTTACTAAAACAGGTAATTCTCCGCCAAAAACCTCATGCCTAAAATAGAAAGTCTTATTCATTTAATTTTTCATCTGGTCATGCATTGGAAGAAAAAATAATTTACATATTTTTATATTACTTAAAAAAACACTGAACATAAATAATGCTCACAAACTCTGCTTTGAAAATATCAAATTTATATTTAAATTGGAGTCGAATTAATGATAATCTTTAATAGAAGAACCCACTTATGATAAGTTCTATACAAAACCAAACTAATTCAACTTTTAAAAACTCTTCATTTCTTTGAGAATCAGATTAGTTGAATGGTGTACTTGTGTTTATTACTTTATAATGAATGAGAAACATTTCTGTACTTTATTGCAGAAACTACCTCCGTTTTCTCTATCTATAAATACCTCTCCAATGCATCTCTCTCTCTCTCCCTCTCTCTCATCGTTGATTTTTATATATATATATAGATTGAAAAAATATAGATGATGTTTAATTGACAGAAGACTCATCAATATTTGAAGCAAAAGTTAAAAGAAAAATCAGTGGAATGATGTTTAACAATTAAGAGCCAGTTTGGTGCAATATTTTTAATATGAAGCGTTTTCAAAACGTAGCGTTTTATAAAACGTAATTTTTTTTTATAAATGCGTTTAAAATATTAATTCAAAAAGCTATTTTTTTTTCTTAGCAACGTTTTAAAACCTGCGTTTGGGAAAAATTTGTGAATTTTAGCGTTTTAAAACGTATTTTTTTCTGTCGCAGCATTAAAACAGAATTTTTACAAATAAACTGTGTTTTATCCCTATACTTTTGTTAAAACGCACAACTAAACGAGCTCTAAATGGTTAAAGTGATGTTTGCATCAGCTAAAAACGATGTTAGCCCAACAATCCTTCCATGAATCTATATCTATATCTATATCTATATCTATCTATATATATATATATAATGACACAAGTGATTTTGGCACACTTACTAAAACAGGTAATTTGGCGCCAAAACTGAAAATCTATATTTAGAAACGTAAATTTAAAGCTACTCCTCATTATCTTCAGTTAATGATTTAATTTCTTTCTCACCTATATCAATGCTTAAGTAATAATTGCGCTTATCAAACAATACCTGGATTATGACAACATTTATGGCAAATACATTTAATACATATTTCAGCAATTTCCTAGAAAATACCCATTGGAATATAGATAGTCATCCTGAAATCTGAAACTATTTAATGTCAAATAGTAATGGAAAAAAAATTATTACAAACATTATACATAAATAAAATAAAAATACATATTATTTTATATCCGACAAAAATCTTATTTCAGTCCTGTCGTCTTTCCCTTGTATCTTGTATCTGCACACTAAAAAATAAATAAATGTTTATAATATTGCCTTTATCAAACAAATAAATGAGAAAGACTATTTTTGGATAGGAACATTTATGGCAACTACATATAATACATTTTCCAGCAATTTCCTAGAAAATACACCGTGGAATCTAGACAGTCATCCTGAAATCTGAAATTATTTAATGTCAAATAGTAAGATTATTTTCGGATTCCCCAATTTAGTAAATGGGAAGATCAACAGGTTTATTTATCTAGTTTATAATACGGTTTTTCTTCAAAATCTGTTTCTTTTTCATCCTATTCCAATTTTTTTCATATACTTTGCATTTTTCACAGCCAAAGAACATAAAATGACTTTTACTCTATTGAAAGACATTAAAAAAGGAAGATCAGATTGAAAATGACTTTTACTCTATTGAAAGACATTAAAAAAGGAAGATCAGATTGGTTGATTAAGGTAAGATTAGCACGAAAGTGGGAAGTAAAACCTGGGAATGATATGAAGATTCCTCCATCTTTTGAGCTGCTTCTGGTGGATGTTGAGGTTAGCCTTTCTTCTTCCTCCTACTTCTGTTTTTTCTATTTTGTTTCTATTTTGTTGGGACATCTTAAAAAGGAAAAGGAGATACTTATTTTGGACCAATGAGTATATATGTTTCCTATGATGGAGTCAATGAAAATAAGCTTGAACTAGGATAGTATTTGCATAAAATATTATCTTTCTGTGAAATAGGATAATATTTGGCCCGTGCGTTTAACGCACGGGTGTAAAACTAGTTATTAATAAACATCTAAATTTACCAGTTTATGCTCTCTCCGGGTGGGTTCCACCCGAATGAACATTGAGTGTATTACCATGGTAATACGCTAACGAGCTATTACAAACAGACTAAAATTTATTATATTAATAATCTTGTTGATGTGGTAAGTAAGATTGTTGATATGTGCTCAACAATCTTGCTTTCTAAATCAGCAAATTTGTTCATCACATCAACAAAGTTGTTAATTTGATGCATTTTAATTAGTTTATAGTATCACATCATACTTATAATCGATGCATTCAAAATATACCTAAAGTTTTCACGTCTAAAAAAGTCTAATAATGGTGACCGTTGCATTCTTTGTTACTTTCTCTCTCTCTCTCTCCTTCTCTATCTTTCTTTTTTGAACATCTTATTATTAGTAGTTTGGTGTTTTACATCAATTGGGAAATGATCAAATTTGTGACTGACAATAGAAAGAGCACTTATCTTCACCCTACGCATGGGAAAATTTTTTAGAAATTAAATCTTTGAATTCTTGAAAGAAATGTTTGTAACAACAATTTTGTAGTTCTCCATCGATTATAAATTAGAGATTCAATCATTCACATAGCTCTCAATAATTGCTAAATATTTTCTCCCATGAACCTACCAATTTATGGGAATGTTTTTGTACTGTGAAGCAAATTGAATACTCCTTCCGTTGCGGGCAGAGAATTTAATGTATTATTTTAGAACGTTTTACTTAAAAAGTCTAATTTTAAAAATTATATTTACAATTTTTATAATCTTTTATCTTTACCCTTCACTTGTGTTGTAAATATTTTAGTTATATTTAAATATTTTTATAATTATAACCAATTCTAATAACATTAATATATTTTTTAATTATTAAAATTTTCAAACGTAAACTTTTCGGTGTAACAGACGGAGCAGTTCCTAACTTGTTATGAGCCTCTAAGAACTCGGGGCGGGGAAGTGGGTGGAAGGTTTTTATCTCCCCATTAATTAAGTGGTCATCCCCCCTTCCCTACCGAAAATTAGAATGCTGTCCCATCTCACCTATTTGTCACACCATCACCTCCACTATAAGCCCCATTGTACATGTGACTCGTTACCCTGGCCCACCATATCTGATACTTTTAATATTCTTCCTCTTATAAATTCAACAACTTACAGGGTCAGTTTTGTCATTGCACTTTTAATATGTATATTCACTTCTTTAAAAAAAAAAAAGAGAGTATAAAATGGTTGGGCTTAGGACCATAGGGTTACACGGACCATGGTGTTCCCCAACTCAATTCACATAATATGGCCTAACTTGGCACATCTTCGAGTCCTCCGCCAACTTGTGCATAGCTACTAGCATCAACTTGGAAGTTGGTTTAGGCTGTGTTTTATACGAGTTGAAATTGAAAGGTGGACTCCCTTGAGTTGGGGTAAGACCTTGTGTGGTGTGTGTTGAGAGACTAATTAAATGAATTGCGTCTTAGAACCCAACTTTTCATATTAAGAGATAAATCACGTAATTCCTTATTTGTATTTGTCATAAGAGAGTAACGTATATCCTAAGCATATACTACTCCATACTTCTTATTGTATTTAATTTCTGTAATGCCAATCTAATAATATCAATTGCCAACTAGTTTGGATTCAGTCACTGTTGGGGTCAAATATTTAAGTCCAAACCAATGAAGTGATGATCAAATGGTAGGGTTTAGGGCCGTGTATATATATATATATATATATATATATATATATATATATATATATATATATATATATAAGTTAATGATGACAATGAGATTCTTTTCTGAACTCCGCTTTAATCTTTCCTTTATCGATCACTCTCTCTCCTAGAAGTTAACACTTCCAATCATCTACCTTATCATATTTAATGAACAAGGCTGATACGGACTCCCCCTTTTTATTTGAAATATTTAATTTTAAAAGTTAATATGTGTCGTAAACATAAATAATAAAATGTTTAATACGAAAGTTTTGTAATTGATTTTACCTGTTTGAATTAATGTTGTTAAATTTAATGACTAAATTTGTTAAAAGTAGATGTTTAAAATGTGTTTTTACAAGACCAACATAGGGTTAACAAAACTCATAATATAATGTGTTTCGTGATATTTCTTCTTTTTAGTTGTTTAATTAGTGATTGATGATGGGCTAAAGTTAGATTAACTAAAAATCTTATCAAAGATGCCTCACTTAGATTCCCTACGATCGAGAGGGTCCTTGATGTCTCCTCAATTTGGATAATTAGATCTTCTAGGCAATCATTATTTTTGGCTGCTAATTTTGCTCGACGAAGATTCCACTTGAATGCCAAAACAAAAGGTACAAATATGGCAGCAAGGTACAACACGTGAATGCTACAACATATATATTGTCTTACAAAATAATTAACTTGAAAATATGCCAACGAAAAGTAACCTTATGAACATGCTATTGGACTAATCTAGGTCGCGCCAATATTCACTCTACAATTCACATGTCTTATATTTTGGTTAGGTTATGTTGGAATTTTGGATCGCAAACCACGTACAGAATCAAACTACAAATATTACAGAATAATATTAAAGGGGCCTAATACAATTCAGTCTAACGGAGACCTCACCGGGACGCGGATTACAAATGGGAGTGAGGGTAACAGATTTGTCTAACCTATGGGAATGAACAGAAAAGAAAATTTTGGACTGAAGATCTTGACAGAACTTGCAAAACAGAGATTAGTCCTAGCAAGGATAGAGAACATAAAAAAAGGGAAAACGTTAAGACAAAAGGAGGGAACAAAAGCTGAGAATGAAGGAGGACAAACACGCCGGCGATACTTCGCCGACTCGCTATCACTGGTGGTTACACCTCGGCTCTAGCTCTTTCTTAGGCTCAGCAACTCTTCTCAACCCATAGTCCACCAAACGAGTCCACCAATGTCAACACCCAACACACACAGTACCAAAAGGATCGAGACCACACACACTGTTCCAGCAAAGATTCACCCGAAACCACCCCCAAACCCCAACTCCGGTGGCCCTCAACGAAGGAAGCAACCGACGGCTCCCACACTGTCTCCCTAACCCAGCTGAACTCACGAAGAACAACAAAGACACCAGCTCACCAGAAGGTACAACCTTCAAAGAACTCAACCCAAGTGTATCTCTCTTCTCTTGGTGAGTGCGTGAGAGTGTGCGTGAGAGATATACTTGGGTTGAGTTCTTGAAGGTTGTACCTTCTGGTGAGCTGGTGTCTTTGCTGTTCTTCGCGAGTTCAGCTGAGTAGGTTACATGGAGAAGTAATTTCAAGTTGCGAAAAAGTTATAGGATTTCAATAACATCAATTCATATAACAATACAAATTTTATTGACGCCAAGTACATACTTTTAATTTTGGTGTACCAACTCAATTTACTTATGATTAAAAATCAGCAACCTTTTGCATCATTAAGGTTTAATTCAGGTTGCCGATTTTTAACCATTAGATTGAGTTTATTAATGCATTAATACATTTGTCACCTTTGGATGGACCAAATGGAAAGAATGGAGAGAAATCTAAAATGAAGCAAATCGGATCCTCTATTCTAAAATGGTGTTTCATCTCCTATTTCAATCGTTGGATATGCGCCACATGTGCATAAAAAATCACGGGGTAATTAATGTTATTTATTCACATGCATATGTGGCGCACATCCAACGGTTGAAATAGGAGATGAAACACCATTTTGGAATAGAGGATCCGATCTGAAAATGAAGAGGTTTCAGCCTCATATATAAGCTTGTATGTGTCTATATATAATTATATATATATATATATATATATATATATTAACATATCTCGTTCCATTTTTATTGGTCACCAGATAAAAGTTCACCATTTAAAAAAGTGTAATATGTGTCAGCAACCAATAACTAATTCTTAAAATTTTATTTATATCTCCTATTTAGTTAATTAGTGTGCTTTATTTATCTTGTAAATGTTCAACTTGGTTAGAGGTATAATAAAAAAGTTAGTAATTAATTTGCATTGAATTTGTAAGTAGCAAAAAATTTTGAAACGGCAAAAAAAAAAAATAATAAAAAAAATTAGACCAATATAAATGAGATGGAGGGAGTATACAATTAATTTTGTAGTTTGTGAATTTTTTTAATAATTATAACTTTTTTATTTCATTAATTTCATCATATTTTCTCTGTCTTTCTTATTCTTCAGTTTGATCATTACGAAATTACAAAAAAGAGTCGATAGGGCACAAAACGAGTTATTTATTCAACAAGTAATGCTAGAGAAATGGAATATATTTACAGATTTTGTTTATAAGAAATACTAATGTTTTGTACAATTTTCTGTAAACAAATTAATCTGTAAATATATTAACCTTATTATTTATCTTACTCCGACAGGGTATTAGTACTTCAATTGTATAATGATGTGTGCAACTCTATAACAAGCAGGCCCAAAAGTGGAGTACAAACTTATATTGACAAAACAAAAATAATCGAGGAAAATGGCAAGGACAAGCTTGGAATAAAAATCTATGTCATCTGTTGTCGTATGGAAGAAGGAAAAAACCAAATGGAAATGGAAAAAAGCAAAAGTTAGGTATGTTTTTGAGTGAAATTAAGCCTGTTGTTGGGGGAAGCTTTTTGGAGAGATAGAGAAGCTAGATCAGATGAAACCCAGAAATAAATACATAAATAAATAAAAGGGAAGAGTGAGAGTGAGAGGGAGAGGGAGAAAATGACGTAGCCAGGGCACGCCTGACGCCATTGGGCCTCCATGCATGCGCATTTTAGCTTGCAGGCAATGGCAGTGTCAGGGGGCAGGGGCAGGAAAACAGTATAAATTAAAACAGTACAAGTGTACGTAATAATCGTCAACAAGTCTGAGAGTGTGTTGGTGTGTTTTTATATGGAGTAAAAACAAACAAACAAAGCCTTGGGCAAGTTCTGACTGAAAAAGAAGAAACACTAGTGTCAATTATCGAATACTGTATGGATATCTGGAAGTGGAAGGTTTGTTGTTCCATGCAGTTGCCGGGGAAGGGGGGCTCGGGAGTTGGAAACACAATCACTACGGTCACTTACAAAAATATTTCTTTGTCATGTGTTTTTGGTTTTGTGATTTTGTTTTTATTAGTTTGAGTAGTTTTTAATTATTGTTTTACTAATTAAAGATGAAGTAAGAGAAAGTTGGGACTTCAAATTTCATGTATCAACACATTACAATGTGTTCTTGTCTATCCCACTAATTAAACTATGACACGAAGGTTTTAGCTACTTGTACTTTTAACACCAATCCAAAAGAAATCTAAGATTTTTGGAATTCTTATATATGTAATATTTTTTTAAAATTAGAATCTAAATAAATTCCTTATTCTTTCTCCTCATCCCGTGAGCTAGTAGTGGTATAGACAGAGCACATTGTGTTGGTACAAGAAATTGAGAGTAAAAAGTTGGTGGACTGAAAATTGAGAGAGAAAAAAAATTTAAAATTACAAAATCAAAGTCAATTAAGAACATCCATTGTTAAGGTATCTAAATTTCTTAAAATTTCATATTTGAGATTTAGCCAATATTTTAAAATATACTGATTAATAGTTGTGAACAATAGACTTTAAAACTACATAGTTTTAATTCATAAATAAAGTCTCGCAAGAAGTATCGTTAGATCAAGAAACTTTGTGGCATGGCTAAATTTTAACCGTGAACTCCACTTACTTTTCTTATGCTCAAATCTAATTTGTTTCAATTCTATGAAGAAACGATTAGGGATAGACACTTCAAAAATTAATGGACATGTTAAGTGAAAAGTATGGTTCTTAATTATTGTAAACCAAGTGATCATCAGTTGAGTGACAAATAAGGAAGGCTGAAAATATTGTCCACTAACTTATCAAAGTGTGTTCTCATCATTTAATCAACTGTGTTTGATTGCGGATCAATGCTTTAATGATGTATATTCGTTAATGATTTTGATAATACGTGTGAGGCAAATGGTACATTAGTGGTTTGATACTTACATTAATTAATTCAGTATGTATATTTACTATTTTAAGACTCCCTCTGTTCCAGACAAAGAGTCAACTTTTTATTTTTAAAAGTAACATGTGACTAAATCATATTTAAAATTTATATATTTTACTTATGTTTTAGGAAATAAAAGCTCATTAATTAAAAAATTTCATTAATAGTATTATAGATTACAACTTTTACAACTTTGTAAAAACAAATAAATTTAATTATCAGTCAAATTTTAATCAAGTTGACCTAAAAAAGTCAAAAGTAGATTCTTTGTCTAGAACGGGGAGAGTATTTCTTACTTCACAAAAAAACGTTACACCCAATGACATGTAAGACAATTTTCCATGTTTGATATTTTATTTGAATTGAGCTAAACTTAATTGCAACGATTTACAATGTAAGACAATTTTTTTTTTAAAAAAAAGGAAGTAGAAAAATGAAAGTAACAAAATGGTAATATCACATATGTACTTTAAAATCAACCTTATATCCCTTTCTTATTCATTCAGTTACATTTTGTACTGTTGTTTTAGTAGTATTGTATAGTACAACTTTGGCACATTTTAGTGAGGGTACCATATTGTATAACATCCTGATTCTATTATGCGGTTTGGAATTGGATGCCATATTCACTTGTACCCCTTTCCAAAATAAGTATGTCCCTAAATTATTACTCCATTCGTCCTGATAAATATTTCTACGTGGATAAAACACAAAATTAAGAAACATAATTAATGATGTGTTGTAAAATATATTCTAACAATAATACCCATGAACATTAATTGAGTTTAACTATTTTAAATAATTGAGTTTTTTTTGGGATATGTTATATTAAATGAAGCTTTAAGGGTATATTAGGAAGAATAGTAGAAAATAGGTAAATCAAAAGTCTTTAGGAACATTAGTTGGAACATTTCAAAATAGAAAGTAGGAACATTTATCCGGGATGGAGGGATTATCTTTTTTTATTTGTTCGTTCCAAAATAATTATTTTGTTTAAAAAATTTTCTTTTTAGGACATCACTTTTATCATTTTACCCTTACTTTATCCCCTACTTTAATTATGAACCACATACACATGGGCATTAAAGAAAACTATACATTATACCAATATTAATAATCAAGTCAATTGATTTTTCTTAATCTGTGTGCCGGGTCAAACAAGACAATAATTTAAGGACGGAGGGATTATTAGTTTTTCCATTCTAGACGAATAGTTTGCTATTTTATTTAAATATTTTTTTATCTAAATAATCTACTTTAAAAAATGATGCCTATAAATTTCATAATTTTTTTAACTTTACCTTCCACATATAGAGAGAGAGATTTCCACTACAAATTTTACTAATTCACTACATTAGTAACTATTACATTAAATAAATACATGTTTGGACAAAACTACCCTTAATTACTTATTCATTTTAAGTTGACTAACAAATTTACTTTTCTAGTTATCTTTTAATATTATTTTCTAACTATCAAAACATATTAAATGATACAGTATTTAATTAGGGTTTACATGAACTACATAATTATTATTTTCTATTTTTATTTAAAATATTTAATTAATTAAGCTCATGATTAGAGTAGTGTTGCATAATAGAAAAACTAATATCATAAGGATATTTTTTGTCAATCAAACTTTGAAAAAATATGTAACCATTGCTTATTGTAATAAAATATTTACTAAGATTTAAATGATATTGTAAAAAATTAATTCAATAGTAAAATCATATTGTGATATAGTATCGTAAAATTTTAATAGCTTTTGCCTACCTATAACAATTGATTGTAAATTTTGAATTGATTGCAACCGATAATCAATTCAATACCTACCATATTGCTATTATTGACTTAATTTTTTTTAAATTATATTTTTTTATTTTAGCAATAAAATATCACATATTTTCTACTCCCTCCGTCCCTAAATTATTGTCTTCTTTTCCTTTTTTATCCGTCCTAGAATAATTGTCTTGTTTAAAAACTTTCCTTTTTAGGACACCACTTTTACCATTTTATCCTTACTTTTTTCTAATTTAATTATGGACCACATACACATGTACATTAAAGGAAATTACACATTATATCAATAGTAATAATCAAGTCAATTATTTTTTCTTAATTTGTGTGTCAGGTTAAACAAGAAAATAATTAATAGACGGAGGGAGTATAGTTTTGTTAGATAAATGCTTTTATGATTTTTTTTTATAATAATACATAAAACGAATCATAAGCATAATAGAGAAAACCTATTTATTAAAAGTAAATATATAAAAAAAGAAAAAAGAAAAGAAGCATAACTACCTTGCTTGTAAATATAAAGAAAATATCATATTAATATAATACTTCGAGCACCACATCAACTACTACTACTAACAACTACTACTACTACTACTACTAATGATTTAGTGATATAAAACCATTGAATAATTTCTCACCGCACTTGCCTCAAACAACTCAACTTTTGGATTGAGGATATGCCTAGGGACCCAACTTCACTTCATCGGATGACAAGGTTGCTTATGATGGCCCAATGACGAGATCCCGCACAAGAAGGTTGATTTCAAACTTGGTTCGTGACAACATTATTTGAAGGTGCAATGGACAAATGAGGAAATGGAGCTCAAGGAGGTCAATACTTTGAAGTTGGAGTGCCCAGAAATCCCACACTGTCAGGCCTTCTGAGTGCCATACACAATAATCCATCATTGGAATTGGAAAACAACAACTTGGAAGAAATAAAATTTGAGAGTATTTTCGCTTTGTTCTTGATTAAACATTTTTATCAAGATAGTCTATCTTCTAGCATTCAACCCCCACTAATCAAACAGTTCTTCCACTCCGTTTGTGGCTTCTATGGTTAGTCCTTTGGTTCACGATTCTTGAGATCATTGGGTCAAAGTTGCACCAAATTTCATCTCATTTCACCCAAGTTCGTGGTTCACAATTCTTGAGATCGTCGGGTCAAGGTATCCACCACCTCCAAACCTATTTAGAACAATCCTAGTGCTCCTCTTAGATTGTTGGTCTTATCGTGCCGACAAAATTCACATCATTTAATCAACGGGTTAAAATTTCAAAAATTCATATTCACCGAACATATTTAAGCATTTGCACATATTAACTGCTTAGTTTACATAAATCAATAAATCGATCTCCTTAAGAGAATAACAAATTAATGGAGAGAATTGGGTTTAAGAGACTCGGACCATAATGCATCTATGTACATCTTTGATTCACATGCAAGTATGAAACAACCCAATAAAAATGCTAGCTACTACTTACCACTTAATTAATTATCATGATGTGTTTATCAACTATATTATTCATTGTCCCTAAATTGCTATTGGGGAAAATTCATGAAAGAGTTCAATGCATAAATGACAATCAAAACTATAGATCGAGGAGAAGTTGGAAAATCAGAAATAGACTGATCGAGAAGGATTGGATTGATATCAATAATGATTGAGACCAAACAAGTCCAAAACCATAAGTTAAAAAGATTTGGATTTGTAATTATAATATGGAGGTGAAGACTCCCAATCATTGATATCTTCACCACTCACTCAAGGCCAAGGCCGATGGGGTTGGGGCCATGGGAGTGGACCTAAGCTTACCTCTTTCCCAGGTTCCTTCTTCAATCTCAATTCTTGACCTTTCTTTTTTTCAATATATGGACCCAGTCTTTATTATTTCCAGATGGATACAGTTCATAGGCTGTGGGTCGGGTACATTTGCCAGCTCCATTTGTTTTGTTTTTGTTTTTAAGAATTATTATTATTAATTTATTTTGGGTTCCACCCTCTTTAAGGAAACTTATATACTACTCCCTCCATTCCAGGCAAAGAGTCAACTTTTCTTTTATAAAAGTCAACATAAGACTAAATCAAATAAAAAATTTACATACTTTACTTATGTTTTAAGAAATAAAATTTCATTAATTAAAAACTATCTTAATAATACTATGAATTACAACTTTAATAACTTTGTAAAAATCACTAAATTTATGTTAATTATTGGTTAAACTTTAGCTTAGTTGACTAAAAAAAGTCAAAAGTGGACTCTTTGCCTGGAACGGAGGGAGTAGTATTTTCATTTCTACAAATTATAAGATTTGTCTTCTGGGAAATATATTTACATAATTTTCAAGTTTGACCAGATTCAAAAGACAAGACAAATTGGAGGAAGAAGGTTCCAATTGATCACTGACATGCGCGAAATTATTTGGAGGAATATGAAAAGGCGGCAGGGACAAATTTGGAAATTGGATATCCTTAAATCTAAGCATGGTCGAATCCAACCTTGGATTAGTATTTTAAGTTTAATTAGTTAATGAAAATGTTGACTTCCTCAAACTATTCTCCCGAAATTATAAAAATAAAAAAAAGTAGATTACTTCATGTTAAGTATTTTGAATGAGTAATGCTACAGCAACAAAATCCGTTGACAAATTTAATTTACAGTCAGCTTTAAGATGTTGTATATTTACTTATTCAGTTACAACACGTTAAAGCTAGTTGTAAATCAAATCATAAACAGATTCTGTTGATTTATCATTTTAATTTTATATTTGTTGAACATATTTAAACATCTACTCTAAAACTATGATTTACAAATGGTACTGTAGGTAATCCCTTATCGTGATGCCGTAAAAAAACTAACAATAGTAACTAATTTCATGTTTTGAATTTAGCTAATGGTTCTCACAATTATCACTGCTCATTTATCGTGGAAAAATATCATTTGATGATAAATAAGCAAATCTAACGTGAAACCATCTAACTAAATCTCGTTTGCAAACGTCAAAACTCTTATGTAAAATCATGCAATTAATTGTTTGGTCACCTTTCTCAATCCGATCATTGAGGGATTTGATTTGAGTTATATGAAGAAGATGAATGTGCTAGATTTTGATGAAAATGATAGTTGATAATTTTCGTAGAATCATACGTAATAAACAAATTATTACTCTAATATATATATATATATATATATATATATTATTGAATAGGGTCTTTCGATTGACCCATAAGAAAACCTACATTCAGTTTAGTGGATCAATTGTGGGACTAAACTGATGGATCTTGCATGGCCACCTCCCCAATATCCTACACTCTGCTTCTGCTGTCACGAAAGTGTCATCGCTTTTATAGGTAATTACTGACATTTAAGACATGAATTGCTATTAACTTTTTTTAATTTTTAATTGTACCAATAATACGTGAAGAATTTGGTTCCAAAAAAATTAAGAAATTATTATGTTTCGCACATTAAAAATTGTAATGCTAATAGCAATTTCCTTTTAAGACGAATTGAATATATAATGTTGAATTGGTGGTATTCATTAAATATAAAAATCTTATACAAAATATTACAACAATATATTATACAAACGGATTCATCTTTGAAATCAAGGGAAATCAGAGAAGGACGGGAACTTTTTGTCAAGAATGGAGAGTACTAATACCTCCATATCAATTGAAAATGTACAAGTTAACTTTTTTTGATTAATTTAACCAAGTTATAGATGGATATTAATTTAATGCACTAATATTTAGTAAAAATAATATAAAATTGTAATCTTTACAAACTACACTAAAAGTATTAGTATAATCCACGTATTTTATATTAACAATTCAATCTTCATTAAATATTAGTAACTCAAAATTTTGTAAGTTGCCAAAATAGTCTAGTGTACATTATCAATTGGAACGGAGCGAGTACTTCCTAGGTTTCCCACTATCAAAGAGCAAGTCTTGGTAGAGCCCAAATATTGACATATTCAAGTTTATTTTGTGCAAACCTATTTAAAAACCATCTAAAATCAGCGCTAGTTCTTTGTATATTTGCAACTACTCATTGGTGTCATTTTGCATTCTATTTTGTCATTAATTGTAAAAAAATAATTTGATTCATAAACAGGAAGGATTCCCTAGTTGCCATATTTGGGATAGTTTGCTTTGTTGTTTGTGATTTTTTTTTTTTTTTTGTAGTTTTGTAATTATTGAATGAAAAGTTCAAAAAGAGATGGAGAGTAAACTGTGAGATGGAAGAAAAAGCAAGTAAAAATCATATCAAATGTACGTTTTGTTTACTAAGCCTTTGTAGCTTTTACCAATCTCCTTAGCGAAAAGGGAAGCGCTATTAACATTCCTCTTTCCTCTAAATATATCTCTACAAATTTAATTATAAAAATATCATCGTATAAAAAAGAATCAAAATCCATTACTTTTTTTTCCCTTTCCTTCTTCTCCCACCCCCTCTCCCACCATTGTTCATCCCCTCCCCCTGCTTCGATCTCAATTCAATCCCTCCCCCTTTCTATTTTTTTTTTTTTCATTTCTTTCCTTCATCACATCATAGGAGAAATTACCAGATTTTTTTCAAGGATTTTAAAGAGGAGGGAGGAGAAGAAAACAAAAAAAAGAGGGAAGGAGGGAGAATGTGGAGGCTTACCTTGTCGGAGTTGAGGGAGATGATGGACCATGAGTTTGGGGGTGGGTTTTCTGTCGTGAGGGAGTGAGGGAGGGAGGGAAGGAGGGAGGAAGGGGGGTTTTGCTAGGAGGGAGGGAGGGGGGTTTCTGGGTTTTGCCGTGATTGCCACGAGGAAGGGGGGTGGGTGTGATTTAGAGTGAATTAATTGAAAGGGGTAAAATAGAAAATGTGGAGTGGTGTATTTAATAATTAGATTGGTGTAGAATTATTACGCAAGATGTATTAGGAGAATTGATGTATTTGTAAAAAAATGAAGTGTTAATAGCGCTTACCTAACGAAAATCCCTTCATTTAAGAAAGAGTCAAACATTTATAATATGTTTAAAAGAAATGAGTTGTATCCCTAATTTTTTTTATAAATTTTGTTACATTTCAATGTTTTTAATTAAAAAATACTCCCTCTATCCTCCATTTTCCTTCAAAAAATTAGTTTTATTTTGACTTTTTTAATCAACTTGATTAAAGTTTTGACCAAAAATTTATAGAATTATATTTGTTAATCGTTTGAGTTGTTATTGATTGTTTTCTTGATATTATTTTGTTAAGTGAAATTTCATAATTTAAAATATAATAAATATGTTAAATAATAACATGATATTACTCTAAATATATTTTCCAAATTGTTATATCAGCCTTATTAACCCATTTACTGATACTACATATTAAGAGATAATGTTTTGCTTGGATGATATGAATGAAAAAGTGAGAATCTCATTCATGTTCTTCTTTAATTTCATGTTTGGCACCAATAATATGTAAGTGTTCTCCTAATGTTTAATACTCACTTTCGTTCTTAAGCAAGAGTTTATCTTTCATTTTTAAGTCGTTCTAAAAGAAGTATTCATTTTTAAATATTTATTTTCTGAAGTTTTACTCTTGGTTGTTTGATTTCAACTATAATTGATGTGCGTCATTTTCACATGAGTATTTTTAAAAAATACACATTATTTTAATATTTATAATAAAATTAATTAATTTTTTCTTAATCTGTATTAGTTAAAACAAGACACTTTTTTTAAGAATGGAAGGAGTATAATTAAATTAAACATGATTGAGGTCTTTCGTGTAAAAATGACAATATATTAAAGTTCTACTTAATTTTAAATACAGTCATTAAAATTATTTTTGCCATGCTTGAATGGAAAAGATACAAAAACTATGTATTTCTGAAAATCCTACTAACAAGGTAACCATATTCTCTTTCCACGCCCCTATAGGATTATAAAATAATAAAAAATCACTTATGCGTTTCTGTTTATGTTTCTCTCATCCAAAACGTAACAAAAATTCTTTTTCCTAGGCTCGTCCCAATTTTAGCCATCCAAACGTATCCTAAGGGCGAGTGTTGAACACAGTTTTGTACTCGCGTGAACTGAACACCACTCGAAGTCCCACTCGTACGTGTGAAGCTTGAAACGACAAGCGTACAGAGAGAGAGAGAGAGAGAGAGAGAGAGAGAGAGTGTGTGGTACAACTACAGCAGCAGCACCGTCGAATTTCCGTATCCCCGAAACTCCACTTTTTCTACCCTCATTTATTTTTTATTCTTATATTTAGCCCTTTTTCTCTCTCCTATTTACACATTCTCCCTTTTCTTTATAAAAGAGTGATCCCCTGTCATAAAAACTCTCCAATTTCTTAACAGCCACACCGTACCGGCAGGCTTCATTCAGCTACTACTATGGACCCGGTTCAGCACGCGATATTCAGGCCGCCGGAGACACCAAGTGAGTCAATGGAATTTCTGTCTCGCTCTTGGAGCGTTTCCGCGCTAGAAATTTCTAAAGCTCTGGCTCCACCTCAAATGCTCTCCAAGACCTTCAGTGCTGCCGCCTTTGTTAATAATAGTGGTGGAGTTGGTGGTGGAACAACTATAGCTGAGGATATCACCGGCGAGGTGGAGGAAGCCGCTACTGTTTCCGGGAACCCATTTTCGTTCGCATCATCTGAAACCTCACAGCTTATTCTGGAACGCATAATGTCACAATCTGTAAGTAAATTTTTTTTAATATTTGAATATTCACTTGCATACCATTTATGTTTAAAATACTTGGTCTTAAGTATGTATGTACATGGTTCATAAATGGACAATTTTTTTTTGGTATTTTCTTTTTGGGTTTATCTCAAAATCCTTCTGACTTCTCTACCTCACAGACACACAGTCTCTTTCTTCACTCTCTACCTGATCGAGTATGACTAATGTGATGCCATTTTAAGCTTCTACTTGTGACAATTCTTGGAATTATCTGTTTTGTACTTTCTTCAAAAAAAATTTTTTGATTTTTTATGGTGGGTGTTTGAATTGTCTTTTTTCTTCATACAAGTCCATACAATGTTTTTGTTTTTGTTCAGTGAATTTGTTCTTTATTTTTAAGGTTATGGGGAGAAAACAAAAGTGGTCTTGAAACAAGAAAACTTGTTTTGAGAGATTAAAGTTGGCATTATGTTTTATTGGGAAACAATTTTTTAAACAGTAAAGTAATTAAAACAGGGCACTCTTTCTCTGGGTTTTTCCTAGTTTGCTTCAATTTATCGTTTTTTAGGATTCCCCCAACTGTACTATTTTAATACACAACACACACTCTTAGCAATCATTCCTTATTTTCTCTCTGTCCTACGAATTTTTGTTAATTTTTTTAATGTCCTGCCCAATCTTCTTCATTGATGACTAATATAGCTCTTCAATTCAATGTATATGTTATTTTAATGAGTTATTGATAATGGGTTTTTGATGGGTAAAATAGCAAGAGGTATCGCCAAGAACATCAGGAAGATTATCACACAGTAGTGGGCCTCTCAACGGTGGCCCGAGTTGTGGTGGCTCTCTTACTGACAGCCCCCCTGTTTCCCCTTCCGAAATGGATGAGCTCAAGGTACGCTCTACTACTATGATGAGTAACTGTTTGAATAAGTTACTGTATATATTTGTGTCCTAATTTGTTTTTACTGGTCGCCGGCAACCTGGCATGGTTGCCGGAGATTGAGACAGACCCATAAGCTTAGATGGACTTACATGTGTTTGCTTTTCTGAATTTTTTTTTCTTTTAATTTTATTTGCTTAAACCATGAGATATATAGCTAATGAACTTGTTGCAGCTTTCTCTCCAACCAACAAATTGTACTTTTTTTTTACATTAAAACACTCCCCCAACACTTGTACTAGAAGAGGGTACCTGAGAGATTCTTTCCATCCGTCTCTCTCTCTCTCTCCCCTCTTCCTTTCTCTCTCTAGACATGATTAAAGAAACTGTAAAACTTGTCTAGTTATTCATATTTTTGTTATTTTCGCGAAAGGAAATATTCTGTCAAATCTTTAGTGAATGATCTCTCAATCGCAATTAAGGAACTTGTGTAATGGAAGTTCAAATTACCAGTATGCCCCTTTTGCGTTCGGACCAAGAATGGGTAAATATGGGAATCGGGTGATAGTGAGGTTGACTCTAGATGTTGAGGTCTAATTTATGACACCTGTGGACTGGTCCAATTTGCTAGTGGTGTCTTATGATAATGGGGCACGATTAATGTAATTCACGGGGTGGGTCATGTGGTGGTGGGTTCTTAGCTAACCAGCACATTTGCTAGAAATTCAGTGTATAGTTTCCATTAATTGCATTGTTGTTGGTTTCAAAAAATTTAATTATGTGATATTGACACTGTCTATGGCTGACGAGGATTTGTTTCTGCAGTATTGTCGTGTGAATAATTCAGTGAATACCCAGTACAGAGGTGGAGCTGGAACTGGAGCTGCCGGTGGTACTGGTGCTGGCGGTGGAGGGAAGACGGTTGGGAGGTGGTTGAAGGACAGGAGGAATAAGAAGAAAGAAGAAACTAGAGCTCATAATGCTCAGTTACATGCTGCTGTTTCGGTTGCTGGTGTTGCTGCTGCAGTGGCTGCTATAGCAGCTGCCACTGCTGCATCTTCGGGGTCGAGGAAGGACGAGCAAACAGCGAAAACTGACATGGCGGTGGCTTCGGCGGCCACACTGGTTGCCGCACAGTGTGTGGAAGCGGCTGAGGCAATGGGGGCAGAGCGGGATCACCTTGCATCAGTAGTTAGTTCGGCGGTTAATGTCCGGTCTGCCGGTGATATAATGACCTTAACTGCTGCCGCTGCTACAGGTGGGTAGATTAATGATCATGTATTTTTGTTTATATGATTTCACAAGAAACTTTCCATTTTTTGGTGATTTAGGTTATTTGAATATCTTGATTAAATATAGTGCTATTTTTTAAAGCATTAACAGATTTTCTGTAACTTTAATCTGATTTTATTATTGACATACTAATAATAAGCTTGGTACTACTGCCTTTTATGCATTGATTTATGCTGAATCTGATTTAATCTTACGTAAATGATCTTATTGTTTTTCTGATTTGTTTGGTCGTTGGTTGTAGCTCTACGTGGTGCGGCTACATTGAAGGCTAGAGCATTGAAGGATGTTTGGAATATAGCAGCGGTTATTCCTGTGGAGAAAGGGGTTAATGGCAGTGGCAGCGGAAGTAATGGCAGCTCAAATGGTAGTTTCAGTGGTGAGCTTGTCCCTGAAGAGAATTTCCTTGGCATTTGTAGTCGAGAATTACTTGCCAGAGGTTGTGAGCTTCTCAAACGCACTCGCAAAGGTATCCACTTCTCGTTATTGTTTGCTTACTCATAGATTCTGCAATTTTAGAACATACATAATAGGAAGATGGTGATTATGTTTTTTCAAAGTCCTGAACGGGAGTGAGATAAGGTTCATTTTCATTTATAGAATCTTGTGTAAAGATAGAAGAAAGATTGCACGGTTAATTTTCATCTCATATGGTTATATCATTTTTATTGTCAATGCAGGCGATCTTCATTGGAAAATAGTGTCCGTGTATATAAACAGAATGGGCCAGGTTGGTTTTCTATCTTATCTTTGATCATGAAGCTATCTTTTGTAGTCACGTTGAATAAGCAGCATCTGGACATCACATTGAATTCAATTTAGATTCATACAATGCTTTGGTTCACTAATTTCTCAAAGAACATAAAGGAAAAGAAAATTTATGCTCACAAGTTCTTCAATTTGTGATCAGATATAATGAGAAAGAAAAGCAAGATGTAAAGCAATATTTCCTCTCTTGCTTTGCCCGCTCTTTTACCTTTGTATGCCATATTCCATAATAACCAAATAATGCAGCCATGGATTCCTTTTGCATTTTCATTTAATTTTTGTTGTGAAATCAGCTATATAAGCTAACACTGCAATTGTTACAATGTGGAACCTTCTTGTGCAAAACTTAAGAAGAAAAGTTAAAGTTATTTCATAACAGAACAAGATCTCTCTCTCTTTTTCTCTTGTTTTCATCTGTGATTGCAATCTTTATCTAGCAAAATCTCTTTTCTTTGTCAGGTGATGCTTAAGATGAAGAGCAGACATGTTGCTGGGACCATCACAAAAAAGAAAAAGAGTAAGTTGATATTGCTTTTGTCTCTCACTCATGATGTAAAACAGAAATGGAGGTGGTGGGTCTTTTAGTCTTCCCCTTCTATTTGGGGATTTGAGAAAGTAGTATTGAACTTAGTGGATGCAGATAAAAAGTTGTCATCTTTAATTTCTCTCCTTTTTGAAATTTTGCAGATGTTGTATTGGAGGTTATGAAGGATATTCAGGCATGGCCCGGTCGCCACTTGCTTGAGGGTGGCGAGCACCGCCGTTACTTCGCACTAAAGACAGTATTGCGCGGCGTTGTAGAATTCGAGTGCCGAAATCAAAGGGAGTACGATATATGGACGCAAGGCGTATCAAGGCTGCTCACAGTTGCTGCAGAAAGAAACAATAGACAGAGAATTTGAACATGTTTTAGTTGAAGAAGGGTTGGTTAGAAGTGGGGAATATGTGGCATGGTAGAGTAAGTAGAATTTGTGGGTTTGAATTTAACTAACCATATGTTTTGAAATTTGGTGGGGTTGTTTTTTCTTTTTTGCCTTTATTTGGGGTCTACCTATTGTAAAAAGAAGAAATTTCAAGTATAAAAATGGGGTCTTTTTAATTTTGCTTTAAAGAATTTGTTGTGGGCTTTTGTTTTTGGATAGGTGAACTGTTAAAGTGATGTGTATGAAAGTAAAGGAAAGAAACCATGTGATCCATGGGATTTGTTGAGGAAAGAAAAGGACTAGCTTGGACTGAGGTAGTCAAAAAGGAGAGGAGAGGAGAGGAGGAGAAAATGCCATTTTTAGTAAAAGAATGTGAGAGGGGATAAAGAAGACATGGACTTGATTCTCTCTATTTTGCTTTGTAGATTCATGTGGGCTTTCAGATTTCTTTTCTTTTCTTTAGTTCCCATTGGAACACTGTTTAAGGTTTGTGAATAGCTGTAATCACAATTTGTCCTGATCCTAATGTTGTACTTTTATATTTAAACTGTGTTTAGATTTAGTGAATGAAGAGCTTTATAGAATATATTAATCATGGGATATGGGGATTAGGAACATTTGTCAAATATTCTTTGGGGTTCATAATCATAGCAGGAATTTTACCAAAGCTTGCTTTATAATTTGATTATATTCTACCATAATTTAGAAGATATTTGAGGGAAGGAGGATGTTTCTCACAAGTCAAATAAACAAGGCTATGTTTCTACTGTTTGGCTCAAAAAGTGCAGACTGAGGGTTACTAGTCTTCTTTCCATTGGAAAACACAAAAAATCAAAAGTTTGACTTTAGACCTCGATCGATTAATTGACCTTCCGATTGATTAAATGTCGAACTTCAAAATTTGATTAAATGTCGAACTTCAAAATTAACTAGACGTGGCATTAAGGAGCTTATTCTACATTGATGATACAAGGTTTATAAGAATACCTTGAGTGAGCACCATATATTATCAAGGCTACGAGATTCCCACATAGGGTATATCTCCTTTCTTGCTTGTGACATGAAAAATGAACGTTCCTGATCTTGTGAATATAATGTAGAAGGGGTGTAAATGAGCCATGTTTAATCGAGCTTGACTTGTTCAAATAGGTTGACTTATTTTACCGTATACCATTTTTAATACATTAAATTTTTTTTCAATTAAAAGAACTTTTTCAAAATATTAGAATCGGTTTACGCATGATAATAGCCACTTTCTGACTCTATTTCCTGGAATCCAGGATTTAATGTAAACATTCGCCCATGTAACTTCAACCAAGTTATACGTAAATCCCATGTTGATAAAGCTATTAGTACTAAGAATGAGGAAAATTCGGCTGTTAGGATTAACAAGCTAGTACAGATTCCTTGCTTCGGGAGGTTATTGTTGTCAGCAGCTGCAGCTGGAAAGAATCAAAGGCTTAGTTATCACTACTACCCAAGATGTTAAGTATGGTCAGAAAGAGGTTAATAATGTCTAGGTACAGGGAGACTGCAGCTGGGATGTATTCGTCATAGTCGTAGCACTTGATCATGTTGTCTGTGTCAAATATGATAAATGCAGAGAATATAATTGATGCGATGCAACCATATATCATCATCCCTAGCTTTCCCAGGGGAAATAAAATCTGGTTGTTGTAAAACAATAATTATAATTAATAGGAGAAATACAAAGTATGGTGCAGAAACTGAAAAGCAAACTTGTAGGTACCTGAATGAACATGAAAACAAGGAGCACCAAGAGAGAAGTGAACAGGAATGGCCCAAGGAAGCTAAATCATAGCCTCTCTTTGCTGTCCAGAAGGTGTAGAGGGTAAGGCCAACAACCACAATGCCAGTCAGAATAGCAGCCTCCAGCACCACCTTCCCTGATGGCAATAATAACTGATTATTAGTGCAAAATCTTACTTGAGCAAATTCCCTTTTCTATTCAGTTATACAATTAGTTTCGAATGATGTTCTCATAGCCCTATCCACATATATGATATATAAGGTTGTAAATCCAATGCTTGTGCCACAGATTTCCACAAGGATCATAAGAGTACACGAAGACAACTTTCTAAATTTATAACTGGATTCATTTCCTGACTCATTGAAGTCAAGCAGGAGGCCTATCTTGTACAATTCATGGCTAATCATGACCCAGTAAATGGATTAAAAGATATTTATAAGTGGTAATTCATAAATACTTGTGGTATATTAGTAAATCTATTTATGCCTATCTCTATCAGTCATGCTCTTTACAGTCCTGACCCTGGGTTATAAATCTTTTTCCTTTTTGGCGAGAATGGGTTATAAATCTATCATTTACCTTATTTGAGCATACAAGAAACTTTCAAACAAGAAAAGATACATTGAGAACACAGAATTGCGAATTAAGATGCTAACACATGCTTTTGTTCGGATAGATTGCAATCGTTTGAAAAATACAGAAAAAATAAAAAATAAAATAATGCGTAAATATCCTAAAGGAAAGTGTTTGATAAAATCAATATAGGTTCTTACATATACATGTTCTTACAAAAAATTGTTTCAACCAAATTTATTGCTCTCCTCCTCTTTATCAGGATTATTAAGTTTCATATAGAATTCACTGTTCTTTGATATACAGAGTCAATTAGTACAATTTGGATCAGCTGCTGAAACCCCAACTTTCTTTATGTTATTTCCTCTAATTAAATTACTTGAGAAGGTTACACATTTGATTCTACTAATTTAAGCAGTTATTTGTATCAACAGGTAAGAAAAGCCCCAATTGAAAACTCAATATCGTCCTTGACAAACTCTGGATGGAATAAAGTTAAATCACTTAGTTTCTCTACAAATTAGTCATTTACTTAAGAAGGACAAAAACTTCATGACCTCTCTATCCAGAAAATAATTAAAAGAAAAAAAAACATATAAAATCTCAAGGAACAAAGCCTAGAATAAGAAGTCCTACAATGAAATTATAATCATTTACAACAAAAATAAGTGTATAGAACATCGCGCGCACACACATCTATGGATCATATTAACTCGTACAGAGCCTCACACACAAGCATTTTTAGATCCCATTAATCCTTTCGGTTTACAGGCGCACAAACAATGTCCGATCCATAATCAAGCTAATGTCTCCTATATACAATTTTATAAGTAATACATACTCACAAACAAACACCGATCATACATATTCATTCATACTTTGCGTTTACCATTCACATATAACCAAAATAGACATATAATTAATCAATCTTATCATTCATATAATTCAGATCAATATATATGAATTGAATGAAATAACAAATGAAATAACAAATGAAATAACAGGGAAAAGTGCTAGGAGTGTCAAATTCACCGGATGACGCTTCATATACGCATACAATGGAGTAATGGACACAATACCGAAACATTCCAAAAAAAAAAAAAAACACAACTAAACACAAGTTTCATGCCAGAAAATGGAAAATTTTATCAACAACAAAAAGGTCAAGTCGTTTACTTTTGAAAGGATGGATACAGATGATGATGAAGGTGACAATGCCAGGGGTGGTTTGAACGACAAAACGTGAAATCGCAGGGACGAAGATGATGGTACAAGCTACGGCAACCGTGAGAAGCATCTGGATACTCAAAGTAGAGTAAACCTTTCGAATAAATCTCCAACGGAGCTCTGGATTCTCCGTTTGGCTTGGGTAAAGGCGTCCATCTCCGGCCTCGATATCGACGTCTTTCGATGCAGGGAAGGGATTCGACATTGTGTTGAACAGAGATCAAAACATAGGAAATCGATTGATCACATATATATCAGTCACACACTGAGAGAGACTGATATATATATATATATATATATATATATATATGTTGTTATGTTCGTTTTGGAAATAGGGTTTAGGGCTAACCCAGGGTTTAGGTTTCTGAGGCGAAGAAATTGGTTTGAGTCGGTTGGAAGCACCGGAAAATGGGAAATTAACGGTAAAGGTCGACGGCGGGAAATGCTATGTTATGTTATAACGGCGTTGCATGGTTTGTTGTAAGTGTGGGACGGTAACGGACAGAATACTTTTGGGGTTAATTGCAAATCTAGATTTTTCCTCCACGATGTGGATATTTTGATTCAATATTTCTTAATCTATCCTTAATGAGCACTAATTTGGAAACCATCTCACATCTTAATTGTGAATATTTTTCTGTCTTAATTTTTCATTCAATTAGTCAAACTCACCATCGTAAACATATTTTTATCATAAATGAGTATTAACAATGGATATTGTCATGTTAGGCTGATTAACTCATTGATTTAAAGACAAGTTTTTATGTAACAAAGCATGTATGGAGCCATATTTTAACAAATCACCTTTTCCTTCGCTACATAAGGGTAAAATAAGTTATGATCTTATTTTAGTAATGACTCACTATATAAAACTGCTTGGATGGTGGTTAGCTGTTTTAAAAATATATTGACAATTAAAAAGCTGTAAAATAGTTAAGTACAACAAAAGACGATAGTAGAAGAGTTTAAGGGACGAGAGAGATAAGAACACAAGGATTTTTTTGAGGGTTCAAAGTAACTTTCTCAGACTTCTAGTTGACTCTTCATTTAGAGTACTTTTTATAGGTTTGGTTGATGCACAAGGTTGGTAGATTGTGCTTGCTTGAGTGACTCTTGATAGCTTGATAGAGCTCTTTAAAGATGAGTGGAGGTCCTTGCTTGGAAGAGGTTAACTGTTTTCAAACAGTTAAGTGATTGAAGCTTTGATTTAGCTTGATGGATTGTTCAAGCTCTTGGATTTGAATCTTCAGTATGCAATACTTCAATGTTTTGAAGTTATCTCTTGAGGTATACATACAACAAATATAGAAATTTTATACCTGTTTGGATATGTGTTTTGTTTCTCATTTCATTGCTCTCTCTCTCTCTCTCTCTCTCTCTCTCTCTCTCTCTCTCTCTCTCTCTCTCTCTCTCTTGTTTTTCCTTTTTCCATATTTTAACAATTACTCCCTCCGTTCCACCAAAAAAAGTCCATGTTTGAAAAATCTAATTATTAAGGGATATATTAATGTCATTGGAATTAGTTATAATTACAAAAATACTTAAGCGCAATCAAGATGATTACAACTTAAGTAGAGGATAAAGATGAAAGATTATAAAAATTGTAACCATAATTTTTTGAAAGTGAACGTGAAACGTCCCAAAATAGTATAGTGGACTATTTACCTGAAACGGAAGGAGTATAAAATATAGATAAACTTAACCATTTATCTTAATCATTATAAAATACAGAAAAAGAAAAAAACATAAGATGAAACGCATATCCAACCCACCTTTAATTACATACTCCCTTCGTCCTTAAATTATTGTCTTGCTTTACTTTTTTGTCCGTCTCAAAATAATTATCTTATTTAAAAGTTTTATTTTTAGGACAACACTTTTACCATTTTTTTCGCATGCACATGAGCATTAAAGTAAATTATATACTATATCAATATTTATAATCAAATCAATTGTTTTTTTCTCTTAATCCGTGTACCGAATTAAATAAGACAATAATTTAGGGACGGAGGGAGTATTTTACTTCACCCCTTATAAAAGAGGGTTTAAAATTCAAACACAAGAAACTATTAGTATAAATAGGCAATTTTTGTCTTCGAAGGAAGGGAGCTAACAAGTACCAAGTAAGAGTGATAAAGTAAAGAGTCATGCCGAATTAAAAGGAAATAGGAACCCACTTTCCAATAAATAAAATAATTACTCTCTCTATTCGAGATAAAAAATCCACTGCTCCATTATACTATTTTAAAATGTTTCACTTAAAGACTCAACTTTCAAAAAATTATACTTACAATTTTAATAATCTTTCATCTTTACCTTCCACTTGTGTTGTAATATCTTGGTTGCTTTATTTTGTAATTATGATCAAATTCAATAACATTAATATATCTTTAATAATTAAACTTTTTAAACGTGGACTCTTTGGGTGAAACAGAGGCAGTATATTCCATTTTACCCAAACAATATTCCATCATGATCAGTGCATATCCCTCATAAGAGTAAATGTAAACCTAGTGTAATATCACGGCTATGTTCTCGTTGATGATAGTACATAAATCTAGGTCTATCTGTAAATCCCATGTACATAAAGCTATTACTAAAGAAATTGGGCAGTTAGAATTTTCAACCTAGTACCGATTCCTTGCTTGAGGAGGTTATTATTGTCAGCAGCTGCTGGAATGAACCAAAGGCTTAGTTATCACTACCGGCCAAGATGGCAAGTATGGCCTGAAAGAGGTTAATGATGTCTAGGTACAGCGAGACTGCAGCTGGGATGTATTCGTCATAGTCGTAGCGCTTGATCAGGTTGTCTGTGTCATATATGAGAAACGCAGAGAATATAATTGATGCGACGCAACCATATATCATCTGCCCTAGCTTTCCCATGGGAAATAAGATCTGGTCGTTGTAAAACAATAATTATGATTAATAGGAGAAATACAAAGGATGGTGCAAAAAGAAAAAAAAGAAAAAAAAAAGACAGTTACACCAGAAACCGAAAAGCAAACTTATAGGTACCTGAATGAACATGAAAACAAGGAGAACCAAGAGAGAAGTGAACAGGAATGGCCCAAGGAAGCTAAAATCATAGCCTCTCTTTGCTGCCCAGAAGGTGTAGAGGGTAAGGCCAACAACAACAATGCTAGTCAGAATAGCAGCCTCCAGCACCACCTTCCCTGATGTCAATTAATAACCGATTATTAGTGCAGAATCTTACTTGAGCAACTTCCATTTTCTATTCAGTTATACAATTTAGTTTCGAATGATGTTCTCATAGCCCTATCCACATATATGATATATAAGGTGGTAAATCCAATGCTTGTGCCACAGATTGCCCAACAAGGATCATAAGAGTTCACGAGTACTTTCTAAACTTATTACAAGATTTATTTCCTGACTCACAGCAGTCAAGCAGGAGGCCTATCTTGTACAATTCATGGCTAATCATGACCCAGTAAATGAATTAAAAGATATTTATGAGTGGTAATTTGTAAATACTTGTGGTATATAAGTAAAGCTATTTAGGCCTATCTCTATCATTCATGCTCTTTAATACAAATAAAATAAAATATCCATGAATTTTCACAATTTGAATTTTAAATCACTAATAACGATTCCAAGGATCTCCATCATTATCGGGGAGGGTGTAATAGAAAGAAAAGGTTGAAATGGGCCTTGGGAAAGGGGCTGGGTTTGCAGTAAGAAGAGTCACACTGAGTCCCTAAACCTCCCTGCAACCTGAGTCTCCTAGTTGAGTGCAATCCATAACTTATTGTACAAAATCAGAGAACACTAAAAATACTCAAATTTAAGTCAAATTTCATGTCAATGAAAGCTTGCCACCAGATGAAGTAGGATGCAACCAATTAAAAATGAAATGAATCAAATATACAAAAGATATGCTAAAGAAATTTAGTATGGGATGGTGAGAAAAGTGGAGGATAGGGAGAAAAGTGTAGAGAGGAGGTCAAGGGGAATTTACTGTTCTTTGATACACAGAGTCAACTAGTACAATTTGGATAAGCCACTGAAACCCCAACTTTCTTTATGTAATTTCCTAAATTTAAATTACTTGAGAAGGTTACACATTTGATTCTACTAATTTAAGCAGTTATTTGTATAAACAGGTAAGAAATGCCCAATTGAAAACTCAATATCGTACTTGATAAATTGTGGATGAAACAAAAATAAATCACATAGTTTCTCTACAAATTAGTCATTTACTTAAGAAGGACGAAGACTTCTGCAGTATGACTTCTCTGTCCAGGATATAATTAAAAGGAAAAAAAACATATATAATCCAAGGAACAAAGCCTAGAATAAGTAATCCTAAAATGAAATTATAATCATTTAAGACAAATATTAAGTGTATAGAACATCGCACACACACACACACACACACATCTATGAATCATATTGACTTGTATAGAGCCTCACCCACAAGCATTTGTAGATCCTATTAATTCTTTCGGTTTACAGGCGCACAAACAATGTCTGATCCATATTCAAGCCAATGTCTCCTTTATATGATTTTATAGGTAATACATACTCACAAACACAGACTGATCATACATATTCATTCATACTTTGCGTTTAGCTTTTACATATAGCCAAAAACAACAGAAGACCTAATAATCAATCCTATTATTCATATAATTCAGATCAATACATATTAAAATACACACACACGCACGCACACATATATATATGAATTGAATGAAATAACAAATGAATTGACAATATATTTGCGTCATCACCTTTTGAGAAGGAGCAAGACATGCCAACCGCAAAAGCCATCGTGACAGTAAAAAGTCCTAGGAGGATCAAATTCACCGGATGACGCTTCATATACGCATACAATGGACACAATACTGCAACATTCAAAACAAAATAAACCACAATTAAACACAAATTTCATTCCAGAAAATGGAAGATTTTAACAACAACAAAAAAGGTCAATTCATTTACTTATGAGAGGAAGGATACAGATGGTGATGTAGGTGACAATGCCAGGGGTGGTGTGAAGGAGAAAACGTGGGATCGCAGGGACGAAGATGACGGTACAAGCTACGGCGACCGTGAGAAGCATCTGGATACTCAAAATAGAGTAAACCTTTCGAATAAATCCCCAACGGAGCTCTGGATTCTCCATTTGGCTAGGGTAAAGGCGTCCATCTCCGGCCTCGATATCGACGCCTTTCGATGCAGTGAAGGGATTCGACATTGTATTGAACAGCGATCAAAACAAAGGAAATCGATGAACAGCGATCAAAACAAAGGAAATCGATTTGATCAAATATATATCAGTCACACACCCAGAGAGAGAGAGACTGATATATATGTTGTAATGTTCGTTTTGGGAATGGGGTTCAGGGCTAACCTAGGGTTTGGGTTTCTGAGGCGAAAGGAAATGGGGAAGAAATTGGTTTGAGCAGGCTGGAAGCACCGGAAAATTAAGAACTGCGGAAAATTTGGGATTGCGTGAGGTGAGGGAAAGAGAGAGAGAGAGAGCGCGTGGGGAGTATCTTTTTATAGTTAGGTGGAGAAGTTTGTTACAAAATCGTATTTCGAAATAGACGGTTAGGTCGACGGCGTGAAATGCTCTGTTATAATGGCGTTGCATGGTTGGTACTTGTTGTAACGGTGACGGACATTATACTTTTGTGGGTTAAAACTGTTAGATAGCAGATTGATATATCTAATTGCACTAAAGTAGGCTGCAAATATTATAAGTATCTTACTTTAAATGTGATATACTGAAATTATATGTCTCAATTAAGTGGGTTTTTTCTTAATTAGGCCCTAACCTAATAATGTTAACTAGGTTAGCATGTGTACAAGGAAGGTTGATGCATTGACGCTACACACCATCAATAAGACAATAACGTCAATTCGTTGTGGAGCCTTGGATTCAAGCGGGGTCAAGTAGTTTTGGGATGTGTTTAGCATATTGGTTTTGAGGTTGATCTTTAGATTTTAGGTTTCTATTTTAAAATGTTTGAAGAAAAAGTAAGAGAAAAATAAATAGAAATTAGTGTGGGCCAAAAAAGGAAATGGGAGGTCCCTTACTATGGTCAATTACTACTTCAAATAACTCTGATAAAGATGATAGAAAGATAAGAGTAACTATATGTTGAAAAGGGAGGTGAAAGAGCAGGTTGTGTGGTGAAAACGTTGAGCCTCTACTTTAGTAATACCTCAACCCAGGTTCGTTTTTTCTGCTGAAGGGATAGCAGATAGAGAGGATCGCTTTTCCTTTGAGATCGTGGGGTGGGACCAACTACAATTGATTCAAGTACATATCGACACAAATATGTCATTTTCATCTTTTGATTCATTTGAAAGCCCTTCAGGCGATGACTAATCATCTTCTGACATGATTGTTCGGCTTTGGTTGACTAAGTACTGACAGAACGTAACAACCGAACACCATTAGGGTGTTAGGCTAGCACTTACCGAACACCACTAGGGGTGTTCCACTTGTAAAGATGAGAAGAAGTTGTATTATATTCATCAATGATTACAATATTTATACACAAATATAACCACAAGAAGTAATGTTTATCTAGGATATACTGACATAGAAGTATACTACTAGAAGGGTACCGGAAGGATGGAATGAAGATTAAATCGCAGCTTTATCTCTACCTTTAACACGACTAAGGGCTAACATGTCAAATTTTTAATGAAATGATTGTAATATTTGAAAAGGGATGTACTTAGAGAATTTGAGGGTGAGAATAGCGGCACTTTTTTTTATCAAGGAGTATTATTTTTATTTAAGTTTCAAATGATAATAGTTGAGGGGTAAAAATGAAAATGATTTGTTCTTTAGTTGCCCCGTAAGTGTTTGACAGAGAATAAATAAGACTCGACTAACTGAGACTCTCATAGAGTGAGGACTAAGGAGAGCCCTGCCGGTGAAAACTGACGGGCGACTGGGTTATGCGATGGTGACGGAGCGACTGGAACCTCATCACATACTCACACCTTCAATTAAAAAGGTTCCGTCTTCAAACCCTATAAAAGTAAAAAAGTGGTTTTATTTTTTTATTTAGTTGATTTTTGGATGATTTGGGGTTAATGTTAGCATAGTATATTGATACCATGACGTCCATGAAAATGTTGATAAATCAGTTGATAAAATTATATCCCATTGGTATCCCTAAATTTGGGTTTGTCCCCAATTTGGGTTGATTTCTAATTGGTGTGCTAATTTCGATCATTCATTCATTTCAATAGTATTTTACACTCCCTCCGTCCCTAATGTAGTGTTACTTTTTTGAAACTTTTTTGTCTCTTTTTATATGACCTTACTAATTCACACACACATCTCTTCATCAACAGCATCACCCCCGCCTATAACAAATTTATGTACTCTGGTATTTCTAATTTTTATGTGGTTACACTACTGGTACCGCGGAACTTTGCTTCCAGCTTTATCAGTCTTTGAATAAAAATTTCCAACTCTGCATTTGCTAGGGTTTCAATAGGCTGACAATTTTCGCCCCCCAATGGTCCCTCCTCCAACCATCGCCACTCCTCCAGACGACCACTACTTTCAATAGCACCCGTGCGAAGAAGGTGTGTACTTCGTTGTTTAATTTTTCCTTTTTCTCTTCCTTCAAATCTTTCCTTGCACGGAAAATGAACAGTCTTCTATACCTTTGGAATCATATTGAGGAGATTTTGAAGCCATTTTTGGTAAGAAATTGACATCGTTATGGCCGATTGTGATTGGCATTGAAGACACTGGTTTTTGCGAGTGGTGTTAAATATGATCTTAATCATTGCTACCATAAGTTTATTAAATCACACTATCTTAATTTTTACACAAAACATTAATAGACTTGGATTTAGTAAGATGAGTCACCATTTTAATTTGGTGAACTGAAAGCTTGATTGAGAAAAGCAGGCCCTGTTTCTGTGGAATCTGACCATGTCTCTCTTATGCTTCAAGGAAATTTATTTGATTGCATTTTTCGTTTTGGTGAGAAAAATGAGTGCTTTATAAAGTGATAAAGTTTCCAGCTTTAGAATTAAACACTGAATCCTCGTGAGGTACGTTTCGTCTAAAGGAAAATGAAAGAAACAAAAATATTCAAACATGCATGGATTCTTCTTCATGCATAGCAGCATAGTAGTAGTTGACTAGTAGTTAGCCGTAATTAGGAATAGATGTTGAAACCTATTATTTGTACCAATTTTAAGTGTTTCATAAGTTTTGAGAGCTAAAGCCATAATTCTTTTACAATCCTGTGAAAATATAAATAAAGTTACAAATTATGCAGTTATGTTATTATTAATCAATAAAGATTAGGGGTGATTGATGTTCTTCTGCTATAATGACTTGCTTGTCCCTTATTTCAATTTCTGTTTGAAATTTGACCTAATTGTGGGTGTTTGCTCTGCGATTATTTCTTTGCAGTTAATTTGACTCAACATCTTATTCTCTGGTGATGAAGATGTATGTAACTATCATCTCGCTTTTGATCATTATTATTCTTTGGCGCCAGGTTTAGCAACAAATCTATCTTATTTGAGCAAATAATTTATTCGGTTTGAACATTGTGCAGACTCAAAGCCAATGCTGGTGCACTCTTAAATTTTGAAGTCTTTGACTTTCTACAATCTAGAAAAGCTGGAAAAGATCCTGCACGGGTCATTGCTCCAGTAACACCTTCAGAATTCAAGGTTGTACTCAATATCATTGGTTTCTTTTTATTGTACTATGTGCTAATGTTTGTGTGACGGGTTTGCTTTCGTTTATTCTTTTTAGGTTTATGATTATTTGGAGCAATCTGCTTCTAGCAGTCAAACAAGAGAGAGCATCAATGAGTTTGTGGAGAAGAGTAAAAAGTACAACCTTGCAAAAGCTGAGATATTAAACATAATCAACAGTACACCAATTTCTGTGGTGGAAATCAGTATTTCTCTATGGTTATTTCTACTAGAAAATTTGCCGTGTTGAATGTAGTTAAACCATTATATGCGCTTTCTTATGTACTGGTTAGACCCCATGCCCGTTACTTGGACATTGCTAATATAGTCACATAGTAGTGATAACAAGTTCAACAAAGCTGGAGCTAACTAGAGCAAATGAATTGAGATGCTACGAGAATTGTATTTAGCACTCAAAGCTGAAGGTGATGTTATTTTTGGACATGATGTGATGCTAATAGACTTTTACGCTAATGACTGTTGACATGCTAGTAAAAGATGACATGCTAATAAACCTTTATGCCAATTATGACCTGCTTAGCAAGTAAGAGTTGGATGAGAAGGACTAGATGAGAGTCAGGATCATTGGTCTAGTGTATGTGTTGAGTTGTGTTTCACAAGTGAGAATCAGGCGACAAGAATGGGTGAGAATCAGATGAGACGGAATAGGTGATTCCATTGACTATCCAATTCTCGCATTTAGTAGACTAAATTGGTTGGAATGGTGGTTAAAACTCTCAAGACACCAATGGCTATTGTTTTCCAGGAATAGGGAAATCGTTTTTGTGTTCCTGGAGAGGGAATAGTTATCCTGCCCAAAGCCACTCCTTCATAGTGGTTTTTCTGGGGGATGCAAAACCCTTACCCATGGATAAAATTTAAAATTAGAAAAACTTGCATCGAATTGGTGTCCCGAAACATGATTCCATAATCTTAAAGATGTACCTTAATGATGAAACATCCAATAATGATAGGGCTTTATGCAAATAAACGTATTCAGTATTAACAGATTATGATCAGTTTATAATCCAGCCAAAAGAAGGATCCTTACTGCAGAAAAACTTAGTATACAACTTTAATGTGAATGTAGTTCAAGAAAAAAGTGAAAAGTACAACATATAGAGTATCCTAAAAGAACGCTAGGAAAAATCTGAACCTAAAATGGTAACTTCTTCACTAAAAGAAAATGTTCGAATTAAAAACTAAACAGAATTGGGGACTTTGTAGCTTCACCATTCGCGATTGGAGTCGAAACAGGGTAGCATGGAATTGATGGACTGGGGTAGCAAGCAAGCCATTTATGTCTCCCACCAACTTAAGGGGGCTAACAATGGCATCCCCAAAGGAGTACCTAAAGACGTTTCCGACAAATTTGAAGATCAAGTAACCAGAATCGCCTTCATCTTTAACTAATCCCATTGCAACAATCTGTGAAATTTCGAAATTCGGGATCGAGGCTGTAGCAGCAAACTCAAAAGTATCTCTGCTAATGGTGTATTTTACGACCCAGCCGGAGTAGTCCTCGAAGAGTTGGTACACTATCCGTGTACCCCTTTGCAACACGAGAACGTGTTCGCCGCACACATTTAAGAGCGTATGTGTAATGAAATTGTAGTCAACATCTGGAAAGTAAGTAGGAGGCCTAATGATTGTGTTTAATTCCTCCAGTGCGATGTTAAAGCGAAAGTAATGGTTGGCCCCTAAATTTTGGTAAATCATCGAACCCCGCCAATAAACTCCCCTTTCAAAGTAAACAACATTATTAATGTCATTCATGCGAACTGCAGCCCAGTTCGTCCATTGCCTTGATTGGGAACAATATACGTGAAAAACAAATTGGAGATTTAGGGTGTGAAGC
This sequence comes from Platycodon grandiflorus, assembly GCA_016624345.1. Taxonomy (NCBI): domain Eukaryota; kingdom Viridiplantae; phylum Streptophyta; class Magnoliopsida; order Asterales; family Campanulaceae; genus Platycodon; species Platycodon grandiflorus. Next base: position 19,893,712 of record CM028369.1, read on the forward strand.
TTCTATACTACAACTACAACTTTGTAGTTGGGGGATTCAGCTGGATCAAATCCAATTTGTGCAGCCCTGATATATGATTTTGCACATGGCATTTTTTCAAGCCTCAAAGATTGTTGTGTTGTTGGATTAATCACATAAACCTGGTACAAGTTTTCCCTTGAAGAACAGAGTGCAAGACCTTTAGATGTGTGCCAAACTCTCATTCCCATTCTCTCCTCATTTTGAAAAGTATTAGAAGGTGACCATAGAACACCCATGTCCCCAAGCCCAAGATGAACATAGGCATACACCATATTGACACCTTCAACCAAGAGGCCTTGGGCTAATTTCGGTGGTGGATTCTTTTCGAAATGATTCCGACAAAATTTCTCACTCCCAATTAAACCCGTCCATAAAAATGAGACATGGCCTCTAAAACCCATTAGGTGTTCGGCAGGAACACGAATCAGTAATTCGGTACCTAAAAGATCGAGATTGTATCCTTCTTGTTCGGCCATCTTATTCGAAATTGTGAAAGGAGTACACTGAATAACGAACGAGATTGTGTTGTGAAATGATGAAGGAGGGTTTTATACTTCTTGGGGAATTCAAGAGGGTTTTGTACCTCTTGGGGAATTCAAGAGGGTTTTGTACTTCTTGGAGAATTCAAGAAATACAACAGACAGAAAATTCTTGATTGGGAATATTCAAGTAAAAAGGTGACACTGAATAAAGAAGCACATTGTGTTGTGTGGGTAAAGAAGATTGTGTGAGGAAATGATGTAGCCGATGCAGGTTCAAGCTAGAGGAGATTTTGGAGATGATGAAGGCTCAGGCGAAGGTGAGTGCTACGTAGACATGCCCAAACGGTTCGGAACCGGCGGTTCGAACCGGAACCGAACTGCCCAAAAAACCGCATAAACCAGAACCGTGAGGAACCGGAACCGCCGGTTACACGGTTCGGTTTCGGTTTTCAATTTCTCAAAACCGTGAACCGCCGGTTCCAAACCGTGAAAAATCGCCAAAATTTAAATTTTTAATTTTGAAATTGCCTTGTTTACTCTATAATTTCAAAAATGAAAAGTTTACAAAGTTTCAAAAATTCAAAAAAATGCTTTGTACAAAGTTTTAAGATGAAATCTTTTTTAAAAAAAATTATAAGAAAATATTAAAAAAATAATTAAAAATTACGGTTTGGAACAGGAACCGGCTTAGCCGGTTCGGAACTGGAACCGTGATTTATCGGTTCGGTTACGGTAGACATGCCCAAACGGTTCGGAACTGGCGGTTTGAACCGGAACCGAACCGCCCAAAAAACCGCATAAACCGGAACCGTGAGGAACCGGAACCGTCCCTGAACCGGAACCGCCGGTTACACGTTCGGTTTCGGTTTTCAATTTCTCAAAACCGTGAACCGCCGGTTTGGAACCGGGAACCAGAACCGCCGGTTCCAAACCGTGAAAAATCGCCAAAATTTAAATTTTTAATTTTGAAATTGCCTTGTTTACTCTATAATTTCAAAAATGAAAATTTTACAAAGTTTCAAAAATTCAAAAAATGCTTTGTACAAAGTTTTAAGATGAAATCTTTTTTAAAAAAAATTATAAGAAAATATTAAAAAAAATTTAAAAATTACGGTTTGGAACCGAAACTGGAACCGTGATTTATCGGTTCGGTTACGGTTTGTTGTCTGGCGGTTTTTGGAACCGGCGGTTCGAACCGTTTTGGCATGTCTAGTGCTACGTTGTTGAAGAGGATTGATTTGTCACTGAGTTCAGAAGTTGTACCCAATTTAAAATAAGGGTAAATTACATATAACACCTCAACTGTGGGTCAGGTTGTTTGGCTCATAAGTGGGAGGAGTGATTTGATGCAGAATGGTATTTGGAGGTCAAGCATGGTAAATGAGACGCCAACAAGTGTGCTGATTTTGTAGTTAATACTAATTACTATGTCTGAAGGTTACTGAGAAAACCCCAAATGGCATTGTGCCGAATATGAAGTATGATAGTTTAGGACTAGAATATGGTTAGGACTATCATACTTCATATTCGGCACAATGCCATTTGGGGTTTTCTCAGTAACAGCAAGCCCCGTTGGCAAACCTTCAGACATAGTAATTAGTATTAACTACAAAAGCAGCACACTTGTTGGCGTCTCATTTACCATGCTTGACCTCCAAATACCATGCTATATCAAATCACTCCTCCCACTTATGAGCCAAACAACCTGACCCACAGTTGAGGTGTTATATGTAATTTACCCTTATTTTAAATTGGGTACAACTTTTGAACTCAGTCACGAATCCTCTTCAACAACGTAGCACTCACCTTCGCCTGAGCCTTCATCATCTCCAAAATCTCCTTTAGCTTGAACCTGCATCGACTACATCATTTCCTCACACAATCTTCTTTACCCACACAACACAATGTGCTTCTTTATTCAGTGTCACCTTTTTACTTGAATATTCTCAATCAAGAATTTTTTGTCTGTTGTATTTCTTGAATTCTCCAAGAAGTACAAAACCCTCTTGAATTCCCTAAGAGGTACAAAACCCTCTTGAATTCCTCAAGAAGTACAAAACCCTCCTTCATTATTTCACAACACAATCTCGTTCGTTATTCAGTGTACTCCTTTCACAATTTCGAATAAGATGGTCGAACAAGTAGGATACAATCTCGATCTTTTAGGTAGGGGTGTAAGTCCGAACCGCCAAACCGCCAAATCGAATCGAATCGAACCGAATCGGCAAGTTCGGTTCGATTTTGGGTTAGGACGGTTCGGTTTAGGTTTGGAAATTTTATAAACCGAGCGGTTCGGTTCGGTTTGCGATTTTTGGTGCCAAACCGAATCGAATCGAACCACTACTATTTAATTTTTATTTTTCTATTTTTATATATGTATATTATTTAGTAATTAGTAATTGAATTTAATAAGAAAATTATTGTTGTTTGCCTACATTTTGATTGAATTATTATAATTTTAAAGTTAATTTTTTGACTTTTAATTATTTAGTTTATGTTAAAAGTATTTTTTTTATATTTAAAAGTTTTTTCTTTTTAAAAATATTTAGATAATTAAACCGCGGAACCGAACTAAACCGAACCAAACCGATCGGTTCGGTTCGGTTCGGTTTGAAGTTTGTATCGGTTCGGTTCGGTTTGAAATATGTGAAACCGTTAGGGGGTGGTTCGGTTTGCGATTTTGGCTCAAACCGAACCACCTTCACCCCTACTTTTAGGTACCGAATTACTGATTTGTGTTCCTGCCGAACACCTAATCGGTTTAAGAGGCCTTGTCTCATTTTTATGGACCGGTTTAATTGGGAGTGAGAAATTTTGTCGGAATCATTTCAAAAAGAATCCACCACTGAAATTAGCCCAAGGCCTCTTGGTTGAGGGTGTCAATATGGTGTATGCCTATGTTCATCTTGGGCTTGGGGACATGGGTAGAGATGTTAAACGGGCTAGCCCTATCGGTTTCGGGCCCCCTAACGGGTTGTGGCCCTAACGGGCTGCGGGCTAAACGGTCCAATTTTTCGGGCCACTAATAATACAAACCTAACCCTAACCCTAACGGGTTTCGGGCTAAACGGGCCACTATCGGGCCACGATTAAAGATATGATATAACAATATTTTTAAATAGTGAATCGATAAATCATTCATAACTTTAATAGTTTCTTATGTTTTTCAAAAGAAATATAAACTAGACATTTTTTTACATCGATGTGTTATAATTTCTAACTTGTTTTTCTCAAAATAAATAATGTAATAGCTCTACTTAGCAGTTCTTTTCAAAAAATTTGTTTATATTTCAGTATTTATTCACAAGTTCACAAAGAAGACCTGTAGTGCAAAGGATAAATGTGTTTGACTTTGGATTAAAAGGTTGTTAGTTTTATTCTCATTGTGGTTGTTTTACGTATCTTCTAAATTTTTTACGGCCTAATTAATATTACGCGGTGGCGGGCCAACCACGAAACCTAGCGGGCCAGCCCTAACGGGCCGCGGGTTAAACGGGCCAGCCCTAACGGGCCCTGATTTTAAACGGGCCAAAAATATTGAGCCCTAACCCTGTTTTTTTCGGTTTAAACGGGCCAACCCTACGGGCCGTGGCCCTTTTAACATCTCTAGACATGGGTGTTCTATGGTCACCTTCTAATACTTTTCAAAATGAGGAGAGAATGAGAATGAGAGTTTGGCACACATCTAAAGGTCTTGCACTCTGTTCTTCAAGGGAAAACTTGTACCAGTTTTATGTGATTAATCCAACAACACAACAATCTTTGAGGCTTGAAAAAATGCCATGTGCAAAATCATATATCAGGGCTGCACAAATTGGATTTGATCCAGCTGAATCCCCCAACTACAAAGTTGTAGTTGTAGTACAGAAGATTCACACCCTAAATCTCCAATTTGTTTTTCACGTATATTGTTCCCAATCAAGGCAATGGACGAACTGGGCTGCAGTTCGCATGAATGACATTAATAATGTTGTTTACTTTGAAAGGGGAGTTTATTGGCGGGGTTCGATGATTTACCAAAATTCAGGGGCTAACCATTACTTTCGCTTTAACATCGCACTGGAGGAATTAAACACAATCATTAGGCCTCCTACTCACTTTCCAGATGTTGACTACAATTTCATTACATATACGCTTTTAAATGTGTGCGGCGAACACGTTCTCGTGTTGCAAAGGGGTACACGGATAGTGTACCAACTCCTCGAGGACTACTCTGGCTGGGTCGTAAAATACACCATTAGCAGAGATACTTTTGAGTTTGCTGCTACAGCCTCGATCCCGAATTTCGAAATTTCACAGATTGTTGCAATGGGATTAGTTGAAGATGAAGGCGATTCTAGTTACTTGATCTTCAAATTTGTCAGAAACGTCTTTAGGTACTCCTTTGGGGATGCCATTGTTAGCCCCCTTAACTTGGTGGGAGACATAGATGGCTTGCTTGCTACCCCAGTCCATCAATTCCATGCTTACCTGTTTCGACTCCAATAGCGAATGGTGAAGCTACAAAGTCCCCAATTCTGTTTAGTTTTTAATTCGAACATTTTCTTTTAGTGAAGAAGTTACCATTTTAGGTTCAGATTTTTCCTAGCGTTCTTTTAGGATACTCTATATGTTGTACTTTTCACTTTTTTCTTGAACTACATTCACATTAAAGTTGTATACTAAGTTTTTCTGCAGTAAGGATCCTTCTTTTGGTTGGATTATAAACTGATCATAATCTGTTAATACTGAATACGTTTATTTGCATAAAGCCCTATCATTATTGGATGTTTCATCATTAAGGTACATCTTTAAGATTATGGAATCATGTTTCGGGACACCAATTCGATGCAAGTTTTTCTAATTTTAAATTTTATCCATGGGTAAGGGTTTTGCATCCCCCAGAAAAACCACTATGAAGGAATGGTTTTGGGCAGGATAACTATTCCCTCTCCAGGAACACAAAAACGATTTCCCTATTCTTGGAAAACAATAGCCATTGGTGTCTTGAGAGTTTTAACCACCATTCCAACCAATTTAGTCTACTAAATGCGAGAATTGGATAGTCAATGGAATCACCTATTCCGTCTCATCTGATTCTCACCCATTCTTGTCGCCTGATTCTCACTTGTGAAACACAACTCAACACATACACTAGACCAATGATCCTGACTCTCATCTAGTCCTTCTCATCCAACTCTTACTTGCTAAGCAGGTCATAATTGATGTAAAGGTTTATTCGCATGCCATCTTTTATTAGCATGTCAATAATCATTAGCGTAAAAGTCTATTAGCATCACATCATGTCCAAAAATAACATCACCTTCAGCTTTGAGTGCTAAATACAATTCTCATAGCATCTCAATTCATTTGCTCTAGTTAACTCCAGCTTTGTTGAACTTGGTATCACTACTATGTGGCTATATTAGCAATGTCCAAGTAACGGGCATGGGGTCTAACCAATACATAAGAAAGCGCATATAATGGTTTAACTACATTCAACAAGGCAAATTTTCTAGTAGAAATAACCATAAAGAAATACTGACATACCGGTCGATTTCCACCACAGAAATTGGTGTACTGTTGATTATGTTTAATATCTCAACTTTTACAAGGTTGTACTTTTTACTCTTCTCCACAAACTCATTGATGCTCTCTTGTTTGACTGCTAGAAGCGGATTGCTCCAAATAATCATAAACCTAAAAAGAATAAACGAAAGCAAACCCGTCACACAAACATTAGCATATAGTACAATAAAAAGAAACCAATGATATTGAGTACTACCTTGAATTCTGAAGGTGCTACTTGAAAAATTAGTCGTTATGACTCAAGCACTCACGCTTGAATATCTATAAAATAGATCTCTTTTGAAATCATTTTGAAGAGACCTAAATACACCATAAAAACAGAGAAGAGGGAAGACTGAGTTCGTGGAAAAATTACACAACCAATCTAAAACAGCTAAAAAAATCTTCATTCATATACATCATCGAGAGATATACTAATTTGTGAGAAGAATTATAACAGAAAGGAAGAAAGAATACTTAATCAAGCTATTCAACATCAAGCAATCAAGGCTCAATCAAGATAATTGTTTTGAAACAATTATCATTCTTCAAAGGAAAAATACTCGGTCAAGATGTTCATTGAGCTTCCATTAGACATTAAAGGGTCAATCAAGGAAGCATCACCAACCAATCTCGTGCCTAAAATCAATCTGGAGAAAGCGTCAGTGGGAGTTAGGTTAAACAAGAATGGGATTCACATTTCCCCTCCTAATACCTTCCATCCATACCGGGCCTAAAGTCATACTGATTCAAGCACGTCTCACATAGACTGAAAAAGACTAAGAAGAGCTATAACAATCCTACAAACAACTCTAGAAGGAATTTCGGGGGGGGGGGCTATGAGAATTTAGAAATCCGACGCTTTGATATAGTAAGGGATCCCGGATGGAATGTAATACCAACAACCGCAGACTTAATTTTTAGAAGATGAGAAACACCTGCTACCACATGTACGGCTGCTTGGAACACCTGTCTTGGCGAGAGCATTGCCAAGCTTGTCGAGTATCACAAAGCAAGGAACAGCAAGGAACATACTTTATGTCATAATGGAGTAGCTGCATAAAAACAAACATCAAGAGATCATCACCAATACAAAAAATATATCTTTAGTTCATGCATGAACAATCCAAACAAGGAGCACCAACAACTTCTGATTCAGACTAATTAAAATTGCAAACTTAATAACATAGGAAATAATGACAGAGACATGTCTAGAATACCTCTAAACGAATATTCAAAGTGAATACCGGAAGTAGAATGATAGTCGCATCAGAAAACTTACCACACTCAACATGGAAGATGTAACCATGATTTAGGAGTTTGTTGACTCACATATTTGGTAAAGATGTTGCTTACAATGGTGTTTTCTTATCTTGCATCATCTTATTGAAGATAGTAACAGGACTAATTAGTTTCGAAGCAAGGTATGGTGTTTTGCAATACTTGGTAGGACGGACAATGATGCTTTCCTACTCTGGCTAATGGGCATCCAAATTATAGGTTGTATGGAGCCAAAAAGTTTGGATTTTTGACAATTGAAGGTCAATCCTGTACTTGTAAATTTTATGGTGACACTGATTAAGGCGTGAAAGAGTACTAATTATAGCAAATTTACATCACAAGCTAAATTTATAAGGTGTACACAAATCATCATGCAGTTTTCTTGTCATTTTTTATTCATGAATATGATTTCAACATAGAATTAGAATTTGCATGCATGTTCATTCGTTCGAACTGGATATAAAAGGAGCGTATGCATTTATTTCTAAAGAATCTGCATTGACAAACAAAAAAATTATTAGAATAATATTCTTACTTTAATGAAAACATTTGAAATCGGAGCATCTTCTTCTTAGGAGGACTCACTAGATTTTCAACTTGAGCAATTTAGAGGGGTCATCTATCAAGTTCAATAGCAGCATCTTCTTAGCAGGACAACCATAAAGCCTCAATTCTCTATCTCTAACTTTTAAATAGCCCTAACGATATGAAATTCTCTAAGGATGAGAGAGGGTGAACAGAATCCTATAGAAATCAAGACAAGGGTGCGGAGACAGTCCCTTGTCCAAATAAGTTGTTTGCAGAGGGACCCCTCTATGCTTTTGTTCTACCTTCCAGCGATGTGAGTTCCTGAATGACTAAGGAAACTACATCTAAGGGCCTCTCATTCACAAGAAAGTAAAGAATGATTTACGAACGAGCTAGCCAGAGGCTCACGGGCAAGAGTAAGAGAGGACTGCTTCCTTATCAGCTCTATTCTTTCTAGCTAGGGGATGAATCCTTATCTTCTAATAACGGAAAAGATCAAGAAAGCGTTCTTCAACTACTCTTACACAATTCTAACTGGAAACTAAAGGAATGCCCAAGATATATGTTTTAGCTGGCAGATAGTTGCTACATAGTTGTTACAGATAGTTCTTGCTACAAGAGTAGAGAGTTCTACATCCGCTAACATTAGCACTATAGAGACACTAACTTAGATACAAATAACCTCAAGAATATACTACTTCTGGAAAAAAGAGACCCATCAAAAACAAAAATAGAGAGATTACTTAACTACAAAAAACTTCCAATAATATTTAATCTGAAAGAAAGAACTAACGTTTAATGCTCAATTATACACTATATTTAATCTGAATACATATACACACATGTACATATACATAATATATATATATATATGGGAGAGTATTCAATGGTTACTTTATCTCTCTAACCATCAATTCACGTGCCCCCACTCTATGAAACGTGCGTCCGCCACTGGTCTTGATCAACTCCTAGGTTTGCCAAATAATCTGCACAAGCGCGTTTCCTTCTCTCAAAATATGTTGGAAAGTGCAACCAGTTGAATCCAAAAGAGCTTTCACATCTTCCAACAGAGCCATCAAAGGGTGGTTCCATCTCTTGGACATTTGGAAAGATCTTTAGCAGCTTGCGAGTCAATTTCCACAATCACTTCTCTCCATTCGTTAACTTGGGCAACTTTGAGACCCACAAGAATAGCATGAAGCTCCACTTCCAAGATTGAACATGGCGCAAGGCAGCCATAGTAGCCAGACAACCAACTGCCCCATTCCGTCCTGAAGACTCCTCCAAAGCCATACTTGCTATTTGTGATTTGGACGCTACCATCAGTGTTAAGTTTGATTTTTCTTGCGGGAGGGGGACACCAAAAATTCAATCTAGGATTTTTCAAACCCTTGGGATTGACATTTTGAAGAAAAGAATGAGCAACTTCCCTGGCATAATTGGTGGCTCTCCAAGCTATCTTTGTAGGGTTTTCAATAATACCATCGATCAACTCTTTGTTTCTATCTTTCCAGATATTCCACAAGAACGCCAAGAAGGTGAATTTTTAAGGAATGTTATCAAAAATATCATCCCCATTTTTATACAGATCTATTAGTATGTAACCAATCTTTCATGGGCAAATTCCAATGAGTAGAAATAACACCACCCAACAAAATGAGTTTCCACACGTTGTAAGCTTTGGGGCATTTTCGAATAATGTGATCAACATCTTCCTCACTATAATTACACCTATCACAAGTTGGGGATTCCCCCAAATGTCTATGATAACGAAGCTTGTTCGATATAATTTTTCCATGCAAAATAAGCCAAAGAAAGTGGATCAATTTAAAGGGAACTTTTAATTTCCAAATCCACTCCCAAACATTATCATGGTGCGTAAATTTTGCTCAACAATCATACTGTAGGCACTTTTAATGGTAAACTTACCATTACTAGTTAAACCCCACCAAGGAGTATCTTGAGAACAAGCATGCCTAGGAATGTGGACATTAAGCATATTTTGAATGTTATCATGAGTCACCAAGGAAGAAATCAAGGAAGTGTCAAGCTTCTTATCCACGATGATATCAAAGACTTTGCTAAAAGAATTTTGTGTACTTGGAGTAAGAACTCCGCTCCCACACCACCAGTCTTCCCAAATATTGACATTAGACCCATCTCCAACATTCCACTTCATACCTTTGGAGACCCAATCTTTGATTTTCCAAATTCCATTCCAAATGTAAGAAGAGTTTTGACATTTCTTCCAATTCTTAGTCCTAGAATTTTTCACATATTTGGCTTTCAACACCTTAGCCCACAGGTGATCTTCATTACTAGCAATCTGCCACCCAAGTTTAGTGATGTAGGCCATATTGTTATGATAAGCTTTCCGGATACCAAGGCCACCATCATATCTATTCATGCACACCGTGTCCCACTTGACAAGGTGAATTTTTCTGGAGGTTTCAGAACTACACCAAAGAAAGTCTCTATTAAGTTTATCCAATCTATCACAGACTCTAACATGAAGCTTAACCATTTGCATCACATGGCCAGGGATGGTAGAAGTCACAGCCTTAATCAGTGTATGTCTCTCAGCTATAGAAAGGGTTTTAGCTTTCCAGTTTGATATTTTTTTATGCACTTTATCAATGATAAATTTAAAATGGTTGTTAGACACTTTCTTATGAATAAGGGGCAGCCCCAAATAATTTCCCAAATCATTGGTCAAAGGTATTTGCATGTTAGAGCTCATAGCTCGAGCTCTAAAAATAGGGACTCCTTTGGAGCAAAAAAGTTTTGATTTTCAAAAATTCACCGACTGCCCTGAAATCTCACAAAAATTGTTTAAAACCATGAGCATATTCTCACAATCTTTATCCTTGGCTTTAGAAAAGAGAATTAAATCGTCACCATAAAAGATGGGTTAATATTGGCCCATTTCTAGAAGCTCTTAAGCCTCTCCACTTTCCCTTTAGGGAGCTTTGTAAAATCATATATGAAAGTTTCTCCATACAAAGAACAAACAGGTACGGAGACAGAGGGTCACCTTGTCTAAGGCCCCTTCCTGTAGAAAATTTGGGAAGTTTATTACCATTCCAAAGCAAAGATAATTGAGTCCTAGTCACATAATTCATAATGATATCAATCTAGCACCTAGGTAAGTTAAAGTCAACCAAAGTCTGCTTAAAGAAATTCCAATCTATTTTGTCATAGGCCTTTTCCAAATCAATCTTGACAATCATACCACCCTTTTTATCCCTACTCAGATTTAAAGAATTAATAATCTCTTGAGTGATGATGACATTATCAATAGTTCTCCTCCTAGGAAGAAAACTACTCTTGAAAGGCCCAACCATAGACTTAAGAAAGGGTCTAATACGGTTGACAAGAACTTTGGTTAAAACTTTGTATGGCACATTACAAAGGCTTATTGGTCTAAAATCCAAAACGGTTTTTGGCGAGTCAACTTTCGGAATAAGAGTAATAAGCACTTTGTTACAGGTGTCTGGAAAGATGCCACTATGAAAACAATCTTTAATAAAGGTGCATAAAGAATCCCCAACTTCCTGCCAGTAATTCTAGAAGAAGATAGGTTGTAGACCATCAGGTCCTGGAGCTTTCAAGGGTTTCATTTGAAAAATGGCTCTTTTGATTTCTTCATCAAAAAAGGGGAGACTAAGAGAAACCTTATCTCTGTCTGAAAGAGCGCCACACATGAGGGTGTTATTACTGTCAGTACTACCAACCCTGCCCTCCCCACCAGGAAAGATATTAACAAAATGGTCTCTCGCATGATCCATAAGGGTGCTCTCATCATACAGTACCCATTCATTATTAACCTGAAGACTATTAATTTTGTTTTTAGCTCTTCTAACTAGGGTCGTAGCGTGAAAGAACTTAGTGTTTCTCCCACCATTAATGTGCCAATTCATTCTAGATTTTTGAAGCCAAATATGTTCCTCTTGGTTGAGGATATCAAGATACTCCATTCTAAGTCTAGCTTCTAATCTAATCAAGTCAGAATTAATGCCATTATCCAGACTTTTCTGAATCCCGTTAAGTCTCGCAACCAACCTCTTTTTCCTATGAAACACATTGCCAAAGATATTCTTATTCCAAGACAAAGCAGTCTCGCAAAACCTATTTGAAGCATCAATAAAATTATTTCTCGAATCCCACAGTCTTCACAAGGTTTTTAAAATCCTTGTGGAGAAACCAGGCTGATTCGACTCTAAACGGTTTATTAAGAATAAGGTAAAAAATACCTGCAGCGTGGATAATGATAGGCGAGTGGTCTGATGTGGTACATGGGAGACTGCGAACAATAGCATTTGCAAATTTGGTTCTCCAACTGGCATTAGTTAAAGCTCTATCCAATCTCTTAAGAGTACGAGACAGGCTATCCTGAATGTTCGACCAAGTAAGAAACGGACCTTGGTACCCCAAATCAATTAAAAAACATCTGTTAATGTTGTCAACAAAGTTGTTCATATGTCTAGAGGACTGTTGAGAAGAGATCTTGCTGCCGCGTCGTTCTGAATGTGTCGCCACATCATTAAAATCCCCTGCAGCAAGCCACGGCAAGTGCACATTGTCTGCACCGTAGCCATATTTTCCCACAAAGTAACCCTGTGAACTCGACTAGGTTCCGCGTAAATAGCCGAGAGCAGCCAATCCTCAAAACCCGTCCTTTTCATAATACCATGAATAACTTGAAAATTATTATCAACCACATCAAACTCCACTTTGCTTTCATCCTAAATAACCCAAATCCCTCCTACTCTCCCTCTCAGATCATTAATAACTGCGCCCCCATGACCTAAGTCCAAAAAGAAAGATCCCATTTTTTCAAATTTTACCTTGGTTTCCAAAAGTATGACCACCTCCGGTTTAATCTCGAAAAAAATGCGTCTAAACTCCGCTCTGAAATTTTCATTGCGAGCACCTCTACAGTTTTAAGATAAGATATTTTGTGACTCCATAGCAGACAATTTGTGTAAATTAGAACAAACACTATTGAGGATTGACCTGACTCGTTGTAGATTTCGATCTACTTCCCACCTCGGCGCAATTTTCACTGCCATGCCTGGGGCTCCAACGTCGCTCAAGAGAAGGGGATCGAATGCGATTAATATCTCTTCCAGGAACCACGCTGCTGAGATCTTCATTATCACTTTGTTGTCCCGATTGAAAAGCCATCTCCACGGCTTCCTCACCAGCTCTGCCACCGGGATAGGATTCACTACCTCCTTCCCTTTTCTGGGTTGCCATTGGTATTCCTGGATTGGGTATGTGCCGCACTAGGTAAAAAGCTTGACTGGTTTAGGGTCGTTTGACTAGGGCTGTGTGCCTATACACACGGACTGGGCTTGGGCTAACTAATTAATTTCAGACTTGGGCTGGGCGCCTCTCCACCTTTACCATTACTAATATTTTCTTTACCCACCATTTAGGTTTCCTTCTCAGCTGTGGCTTTGGCTTTATTAGCTTTCCTGGGATATTTCTTACTTGCACTTCGCATTGGGCTTCTCCCCCTAACCGTGGCCTCACCACATGACTTATCTATAGGGTCATCCATATCTATAGCTTCCACATCATCTTCATTCAGAAGCTCAAATTTGTTGCTATGTGCATATATTTGAGGTGGTCCTTGGCTCTGTTGGGCCCCCTTCCTTAGACGTCTTTTGCTAGCTAGAGTCCAAGGCTCGTATAGTGGTTCATCTTCAAAGAAATCCAAATTAGTTTCTTTGGTGGGGCCCTCCCTATGCAGGTTACAGTTAGTCTCTTGTCCTTTTCTATTATTCGTTTCCGGCGCCGAGTAAACAGGGCACCATTCTTTTCGGTGCCCGACCCTTCCACACTTACAACATATCATATGAATGCTTTCGTACTCAATGTTGTAGATAACATCTCTCATCTCGAAGCTAGCAACCACTAGCTGATTCAAATCAATTTCCACGCAAATTCGGGCGTACTTGGCTCTGTTTGTTGCTGCCGTGTTCACGTCCATTTTTATCGATCTTCCGATGGCCTTTGCAACCTTGAACAACACATCTGCTTCATAATATTCCACTGGTAATCCCGACACTTTAACCCACACCGCAGTCCTTACTTCCTTCGCTTAGATGGGGTTAAAATCTGCCTCCCATTTACGGACGGTAAGATAGTGGTCCATGATCACATAAGGTCCACCCGAGTAAACTTTGTGACTGTCTTCCGCCAAATCAAACTTGATCAAGAAGAAGTCCTCTCCCAGCTCTAAGGCTTCAAAGTCCCCTGTCAAATTCCAAATTTTTATAATTCTGTTGCAGAGCATTTTATAGCTTATAGATTTTCCAAGAAGTGTAACAATTAGAGCATTAGACCACTTTGCTTTAATGCTCTTTAACATCTCATCCGGAATGTCAATCTTTGGAATTTGTTGATTTCTCGTCTCCGATTCGCTGGAAGTTCCTTTGTTTTGGTCAATTTGATTATCATATTTCAAGCCCAGGTCTGCAGAGTAAACTAATTTTAGGTCTTCTCTGCCAAGTACCTCTATCCAAGACCTTGAATTCTCAGCCCAGGCTGTGTTCTGGCTAAGATTGGGCGTGTTCCTTTGTTGGTCTGGCATGGGTTCCTCCATGGAAGGCATAACTTCCTCCATGGAGGGCATAGCAGCTCCGGCCAACTTGTTCTCAGTCCCACCTTCCTCTGAGCTCTTAATTTTTTTGGTGCTGCGGACCAATCCATCCTCTTCCTCTGTAGATATCAGTTTTCTAGTTGTCAAGTCGCCGTTCAGAGTTTCAGCATTAGCAGCTCCGGCCAACATGATCAATTGTTGCTGTAAGTTTCAACGTCGTCAAAATAAAGCGATTCTTCCACAAACTATGATGGGAGAAGGTCGAGGTTTGTTGAACTGTGATAGAATTATCTTATACATCAAGTTGTTTTGATATTCATATTCCTGCTCACAATTAACAATCATGGAATATTTTGAGATTTTTAGATTGAATTTAATTGAGTCAGAAATTTATTTCACACGAATTAGATCTAGCTTAGATGGGATGCTTTGATCGGCCTTAAAAAAATAAATTACTCCCTCCGTTCAAAGAGTACATTTTTTATTTTTTTTTTGGTCAATTTAATTAAGGTTTGACCGATAATCCATAGTATTCTTTAGACAGTTTTTAATTAATGAAATTTTATTTCTTAAAACATAATTAAAGTATGTAAAATTTTGATTTTATTTAGTAACATGTTGATTTCTAAAAAAAAAAGTGGACCCTTTACCTGGAACAGAGGGAGTAAATAAGATATGCATGCGCAAATTGATCCAAACAATCATAAACCATTAGAAATAATAAAACAAATTAAAAAAAATGACAATTATAGTTTCTATTTTGTTTGCAAGCATTATAAAGGCAACGACTTTAAAAATCCTCCATTTTTATGGATTTTTTGGTATAGATAAAGAGTGGTTTTTTTTTTTTTTTGTTCCCAAAAGTGTTCCTAAACCTGAAAGGGCAAGACTAATTCCCGAGCCGGGTAGGACCACAAGTGGCAGTAGAAGCTCTCCAACAAGTCTTCAGCACAGCTGTGTTTCCATAGACTCGAACTCGAGACTTATGGTTAAGCTAGAACAGCCTCCTTACCACTGTTACCAGCTTATTTACGTGCTTATTGGTTAAAGAGTGGTATTAACAAAGAAGGAGAAGGGAAAAAGAAGATGACCTTTTATGTAAAGTTGCTTACGTGGATTACATTTAGTGTATATCACCAGTCACTTTTGAAAGTATGATTAAAATTTTCACTATTGAAGCTACACAGAATTGTCGTGGGTTGCTTCGGGACTGAATGTGGATATCTGGGCTTTTAGTGACTTGCCAAATCAAAAGAGAAACACTAGGGTGAATGCAGGGGCTGTCCTGCAAAGACACTCCAGTATGAGAGTGAGTGTTTGATCTCTAGATAATCCGACAGAGTGTAATTACTATGTAAGTGTGCGTACCTTGGCATAGAATTGGTCCAAGGCTTATATACAATTTGCATTAACTGATAATCATAATGGGAGTAATGGCGGGCATAATCGCCATGTAATGAGCATAACCCCCGGCGTGGTGGGCGTAACTACCGGACACGTCTGGCCAATGGTGTTCTACCACATGGCCACGTCTCCTGAACATGCACGAGGGTGGACGGGGAGGCAAGGCCTGGTCGCTGCGTCCTGGCCCTACAGGTGAGTCATGCTCGCTGCTCTCTTGATCGGTTGTCATGGCTCTTCGCTGATGCTTGTTTGCTCGGGCTATCGTGGGCTTTAACCCGTCGTGGTTTGGGCCTAGGCACAGGGTCGTGTCTCTGGGTCTGGCTCTTCAATGGACCCCTGCTTTCTGTTCGTGGAGTATTCATGCTCGCAGCAAGAAGCATTATTTGTGCTCTTTGCCCTGATCATAGTTCGACTTGTCGATCATGGTTCCCGTTGATCTTTCCTTGTATCCATTTTTGCCTTGGAAGTAGTAAAGGAAGATGAGACGGGAGAGGACAGGTGTCCGCGTCGAGCACGGCTCAACAAGTCAACATTCAACAAAAGAAATCTCAATCTCCCATTCTCCCTAATCCCTATGAAGAAGGCGAATCTCTAACCCTAACCCGCACGCCGCATGCCACAGTCTCAGTCTCAGACTTGATCGCCGACAATCTCTCATCTCGATCTTCTGTCACAGACGACAAGAGCCACCGACCGATCTTCTCTGTCTCAACCCGATCTTCTCATCTCGATCTCTCTCATCCCATGAACACATGAACACTACTCCCAATTTTAAGTCGTCACCACCACCACTTCAACAAGCTCCACTGTTCCACGGCTCCACAAGTACAAATTCTCCATTGTTGCTTTTGAATCAATTGTTAGTTTGAGTTCCTTTAAACTTAGTAAGAACCATGGGCCTCTTTGAAAACTCGTGGATTTCTTCCGCTTAATTAATATTATGTTGAGCTCCTGCATATATATATATATATATATATATATATATATACATATATATATATATATACACATATATATATACATATATATATATACATATATATATATATATATATATATATATATATATATTTAATTGTTTCCTTGAAGCGTAAATTGGGAGAAAAGTTCCTTTGTTTTTTTGTATTTTTCTTTTTTATTTTGTGATATTTGATTTCTCCTACCTATTAGTTTCTGTAACTTGGCTGCATAGATTCAAAGAAGTTGGACCTTCTAGTAATTTTAGTTAATGATTTTTCTTTTCTTTCATTATAAAAAGATTTTTCTTTCTCTTTACTTGCAATAATGAATTAATAATATTCATTTCTCTTTTCTTTCTTACAGAATCGGATGCACAAGAAGTGGAAGAAATGCAATTGTCTAAAGAAGATTCTAATATTGTTCTTGATGATGACTGATGAGTGATGGCTTCATGGCTTGAGAGTTCAAATTTTGTAAACAATGCCCTTTAAATACTTAGCTGCTCTTTATTCCTAAACAATGCCAAGGATTGTTCCTTTGTTCCTTTTAGTTTATTGGAGGATATGTGATGTACTAGTGGTTTGGTGATGAACTGATGATTGGCTAATGGCTATTGTTTTTGTTTAGTAAGTAGTAACTTAGAATTTAATTTGGGCATCAGTGAATGAGCAGCTTAGGAATTGAGCAGCAATGAATGTCCAGTAAATGTGAATTGTTCCTTTGTTTTTCTTAGTTTATTTATTTTTCTAACTAGGGCTTTTTGGCCTGATGGGCTTTAGTGGGTTGGGCTGGGCTTGACTTTTCTTAGGCCCTAGGAAAATTGGGGCCGGCTAGGCCCAATATTAAGTGTTGGCCCGGTGGGTTTGCACTGGGCCGGCCCAGCCCAGTCCATTACCAGCTTTATTGGTACCAGCTCATCCAGGCCTGCTCATAGTCTGCGTGCTCGCAGTCTGCCTGTTGCCCATCCTTCTCGCCAAGCCCCTCGTCGTGAGGCCTCCCTGGACTAGACATGCACAAACGGTTCGGAACCGGCGATTCGAACCAGAACCGAACCGCCTAAATTTCGCATAAACCGGAACCGCCGGTTACACGGTTCGGTTTCGGTTTTCAATTTCTCAAAATCGTGAACCGCCGGTTTGGAACCGGGAACCGGAACCGCCGGTTCCAAACCGTGAAAAAATTGCCACAATGTAAATTTTAAAATTGTTTTATTTACTCTATAATTTCAAAGATGAAAAGTTTACAAAGTTTAAAAAAATTCAAAAAATGCTTTGTACAAAGTTTTAAGATGAAATTTTTTTTTAAAAAAAAATTATTAAACATTTTTTAAAAAATAATAAAAATTGCGGTTTGGAACCGGAACCGTAACAGTGGTTTGTCGGTTCGGCTACGGTTTGTTGTCTGGTGGTTTTTGGAATCGGCGGTTCGAACCGTTTGGGCATGTCTACCCTGGACTACTGGAAGACCTTCAACTCGACCAAGAAGGCTCAGAAGTGGTTCACCACACTGAGGATATCTGCCCAATGTGACATAGTTTCTATTTTGTTTGCAAGCATTATGAAGGCCACGACTCTGCAAATCCTCCATTTTTATGGATTTTTTGGTACCAATAAAGAGTGTATTTTTTTTTTATTTTTTTGTTTCCCAAAAGTGTCCCCAAATCTAAAAGGGCAAGACTAATCCCCTAGCCGGGTAGGATCACGATTGGCAGTAGAAGCTCTCCTAATAATTCTTTAACACAGCTGTGTTCCCATAGACTCGAACTTGAGACCTATGGTTAAACTAGAATAGCCTCCTTACCAGCTCATTTGCGTGCTTATTGGTTAAAGAGTGGTATTAACAAAGAAGGAGAAGGGAAAGATAAGATGACCTTTGATGTTTGCTTACGTGGATTATACATCTAGCGTATATCACCAGTTGCTTTTGAAAGTAGGATTAAATTTTCACTATGTTTATCATTTTTCTCATGATTAACATGTATACACATTTTAAGAACCTTGATATAAAATAATTTTACGACAATATTGTTAAGGACCCATTTATCCTAAACATTAAAGCACATGTTTAAAAAGCGAAAGTGTCCAGAAAACATTATTGTAATTTTTCTCTTTACACCGACAAAATATTGCATGGTTGTGAAGCACAACGTGACATGTCTACGCAATCCATCGCAATCGATAGCGGCACACTATAGTGCCAAAGAGGTTTAAAAAGCGAGGCTCTTTGTACCACTTTGACACAATAGTGAACCGTTATTGATAACAATACACCATTAAGACGTACCACGTAATGCTTTGAGATCATTGAATATTTTCTCCAACATACCCATTTAGGGCACATGTTTTGCAAGGTCTAAAGAGATCTAGCGAACATTATTGTAGCAACATGGTGGGACAATGAAGGCCACACAAGTGAACCTATCCTAAACATTATAAAAGGAAACATAGTATCACACAATAATATATAGTACTTATATAGAAAGAAATCTAGTACTAGAAGATTAAGAACCTTAAGAAAACAAAAAATTGGGTCAATGTCTTCTTCATCTTCAGCTACCATTGTTACAAGTACAACAACAAAGGTGTTTGATATTGGAAAATACCAAATAGAAGTTATAAGAGTGGAAACACAACCTCCACCAAAGCCATTGTTGATATTTACACCATTAGAAGCAGGGGAATTCCCAGTTCTCTTGTTACTTCATGGCTTTTTTTTGCTCAATTCCTTTTACTCTCAGCTTAGCCATCATATCGCCTCCCATGGATTCATCGTCGTTGTTCCTCAGGTCAGTTCAAATTTTCAATCTTTATATTTCCTAGCTTTTGTTCTTTTCTTTTTTTCCAACTTTACCTAAATAGTCCTGCTTTTAAGGTTGTTGTTGTAGTGGTTTTAAACCACCTTAAGATTACAGGAACTGGTACTCGAATAAAATACAGAGTTATATATTAACGACCCTAATACAATATAACTAGGAGGTATTCTCACCGGGACGCTCAATAAACAATACAATAATAAAGGGAGGGGGTAAGATTTAGCTATGCTAAAGGGAAGCAAAGCTGCCGTTGTAACGATCTGAAACCAAGAGTGTTAGTACGGAAGAAAACAACGGTGAAGAGATATAGGAAGTCGGTAAAGAAAAGGGAAACACGAAGAGCACCAAATGCAATAACGCCGGTGATACTTCACCGACTTGCCGTCAACGGTGATAACACCTCGGCTAAGCACGTTTTAGGCTCAGTAGCCCTTTCTCAACCAAGTCCATTTACAAGTCCCACGAGTCCTACCACCACGCACACACTCCGGCGGAAAACCACCACCCAAGAACACCCTCAAACCCCACTACCGGTGGCCCACCGTACCGGCGACACTCAAGGTACCTCAACTCACAAAACTCTCTATCACAGGCCCTAGCTCACAACCCGTAACCCAAGAACACAGGGATACAAAGTAACCTCTCACCGTCACCGTTCCTCTAGACTCACACAGAGAAGACAAGAAGGGGAGAGAGACACTCAGCAAGGGGTGGTAATGGTAGAGAGAGAGAAGGTTTCCGGTGACCTAACGGATCTACCCTAGATCTCCCAAACGTCACAGGCCTTTTATGTCACACACCAGAAAGGAGGGGACAGCACGGTTAAATAGGGCGGCTCGAGGGATGATGAAAGGTCAGGGATAAAGGAGCGTACACGGGAAGCTACCAGAATCAAGCTTCCGTGTCGCGGCTGGTAATGGGTGGGCCTCCAGGGTAATGGGCCGAGGGGGTTGGGCCATTTAAAGAGGACAGCCACAAGGGAAAGCTGGGCTGAGCTTGGGCTTAGTATTATAACATTCTCCACCTTGGACCAAGTGCAGGTAGGGGACTTAGGGAACTCATACGGACTTTTATAAAACAGGGTTTCATCATTGCCTATCCTTCACTTGGGCCAACACACAGCTAGACCAAGCAAAGGAAGAAACTGACTTGAATCAATACACAAAGCAGGAACAAGGCAGTCACCTTGGCAGCCACTAAGAAAGCCAAGGATTTTAAGAGGGGGTAACAAAAACAGAACAAAAGTTCAATCACCGGTATCCAGTTTCAAAATTTTCAAACAAGACAGAAAATTTTTTACAGGTAGGCACTTGGTGCCCATATCATCAGGATTTAATTTGGTATCAACTTTCTCTAGGTAAACAATGCATTTGGCGACAACATCGCGGATAAAATGAAATCTAACGTCAATATGCTTTGTTCTATCGTGAAAAACAGGGTTTTTGCAAAGTTGAATACCGGATTGACTGTCAGAAAACACAATTATTTTTTCTTTTAGAAAGCCAATTTCAGAAATTAATCCTTTAAGCCATATGGCTTCCTTGATTGCTTGATTATGGCTACATACTCGGCCTCCGTTGTGGACGGGGCCACAATAGGCCAAATTGTGATTTCCAGCTAATGCAAGATCCACACAAAGTGAAGACATAGGAGGTTGTGGATTTCCTATGGTCTCTATCATTAGCGTAATTGGAGTCAACAAATCCTACAAGCTTAATTCCTTTTTCTGATTTTGAAAATTTAATGCCATAATTCCTAGAGTGTATTAAGTACCTCAATAACCATTTCAAGGCTTGCCAATGGGGCAGGCCTGGGTTTGACATGTATCGGCTTAGGCAACTAAGGGCGTAAGCAATGTCGGGCCGGGTACTAACCATCAAATACATGACGGAACCTATGGCATTGGAATACGGGATTTTTTCATTTGTTCGGTTTCAATTTCGTTCTTAGGGCATTGGTCTCTAAGGACGAAATGGGCGCAAGGGAACATCCACAGATTTTGCATCTTTCATGGCAAATTTACTCAAAATTTTATCAACATATGAAATCGATTAAGACAAACTACCGAAGACTTTCGGTCTCTAATTATGTTCATTCCCGAATTTTATTAGCATCTCCTAAATATTTCATGTCAAATTTTGCACTTAAGCGGTTTTTAACAAATTCAATAGATTTAGAGCATGGGCTAATAAGCAGCATATCATCCACATATATGAGCAAAAAAACAGGCACATCTTTTTCTTTCTTGAAATATAAGCAATGATCATAAGCACTTCTATTGAATTTCAGGTCAATCATGCATTGATCAAATTTGATATTCCACATGCGCGGTGACTGTTTTAGCCCATATAACGATTTCTTAAGCAAGCAAACATAATCAGGAAACTGTTTGTCTATGTATCCCTCAGGCTGTGTCATGAAAATCTTTTCATTTAATTCTCCATGTAAAAAGCTGTTTTCACATCCATTTGCTTCAATTCCCAATCGAATTGGGCAACAAGGGCAAGCATAATCCTAACAGTAGTAAACTTGACTACGGGGGAGAAGATTTCAGTGTAGTCTATTCCCTCTTTTTGAGTAAATCCTTTTGCCACTAATCTTGCCTTAAATCTTATGTTAGAATTGGATTCAGATTTTATCTTGTAGAGCCATTTACAAGCAACAACAGAACTGTTTTTGGGCCTAGGGACTAAGGTCCAGGTTTCATTCACATGCAGCGAGTTCATTTCTTCGTTCATGGCTACAATCCATTCATTACAGTTTGCAGATTTTAAGGCTTGATTATAAGTCTTGGGTTCACAGTTATCAATGGATTCAAAAACACTAAAGGCAAAGGATGTCATGTGAAAATCATCAAAACGAGAGGGAGGTCTAATAATGCGTCTAGACCTATCGCGACTCAACTGATAGTCATTTAAATCAGAATTTTCATCTTCCAAGTTTTCTATGACATCTTCTTCAACAGAAGGATTTTCAGCATTGCCATTTTCAGGATTAACAGTTTCAGTTTCAGGGAGAGATTCAGTCTCAGTTTGATCAAGGGGGGCAGTAGGATTTGGTGTGAAAGGGTGCTCCACCATAACAGGAGCATTGGGGGGAACAGGTTCATTTGGCACATTTAAACAGGGAAAGTCATTTTCGTTAAACACAACGTCTCTACTAACTATGACTTTGAAACCTGGTTCGTCTTTAAGCCACAACCTATAGCCTTTCACCCCATCAGGGTACCCTAGGAACACACACCTAACCGCTCTCGGATCAAGTTTGTCTTTCTTTTGGTGTGCATAGGCAGCACAACCAAAAACACGAAGGTTTGAAAAATCAATTTCTTTTTCGGAAAAAACAGATTCAGGACATCTACCGTTAAGGGGGACAGAAGGGGACCTATTTATGATGTAGGCAGCAGTCAACACTGCTTCTCCCCAAAACCGTTTGGAGAGACCCGAGGTTTCTAGCATTGCCCTAACACGGTCCAACAGGGTTCGGTTCATGCGCTCAGCAACACCATTTTGCTGTGGGTTGTATGGCACAGTTTTGTGCCTCCTAATACCGTTTTCAGCGCAGAATGTGTCGAATTCGTGATTGCAGAATTCGAGCCCGTTATCAGTCCTAAGAGTTTTAATCCTTTTTCCAGTTTGGTTTTCAATTAAGATCTTCCAGTTTTTGAATTTTTCAAACGCATCAGATTTGTTTTTCATCAGAAACACCCAGACTTTTCGAGAAAAGTCATCGATGATGGACAAGAAATAACGGTTACCACCTTGAGTGGGCACTCCGGAAGGCCCCCAAACATCCGCGTGGATGTATTCAAGGAATTTCTTGCTAGAGGTCTTGTTTAAGGAGGGGGGTGGGAAACTGACCCTATGGTGTTTACTTCTAACACACGTTTCACAAAAGGGCAAATCGTAAATTTTTCTTTTCCAAAATTCCAGTTTGTGAAGCATTTCAAGGCCCTTGTTACTCATGTGTCCTAATCTTTTATGCCATAAGACCATTTTATCATCTTTCACAACATTTGCATAATTAAGAGACACAGGAATAGCATTGCACACATAGAGGTTTCTACGTTTTTCGGCCTTAAAAATTACTAAGGATCCTTTGACAATTTTCATTACCCCTTTCCCCCACCTACCTTCTAACCCATCATCTTCTAAGGCAGCACATGAAATCAGATTGTTACACAATTCAGGGACATGGCGAACATTTTTAAGAGTCACAGAATTTCCAGATTCAAATTTTAAACACACTTCACCAATTCCAGCAATATGACATTTCTTTTCGTTTGCTAACGAAACAGAACCAGTTTTTACTTCATTATAAACAGAAAACAGGCTTTTAATGGGAGTCATGTGAAATGTGCATGCTGAATCTATTAACCATTCAGTTTCACAAACAGAAGTGGAGTTCACAGAATTCACACAAGATTCATCAAATTCAGTAACCATAAACACATTTGCATCATCATCACTTCCAGCCATGTTACGGTCATTTTGCCCATTTTGTTTAAAATTCTTCTTTTTAGGGTTTGTGCACTCTTTTCTGAAATGTCCCGTTTCCCCGCAGTTGTAACATTTTCTTCCTCCTACCCTAGATTTCGACCTGCTTTTGCTTCTACCCTTCTTCTTTTCAGAAGTTTGACCCTGATTTTCCTTTTGGTATTTCTGACCATTGTTTCTGTTTTGTGTTCTACCTCTAACCATATGAACTTCACTAGTCGATGATTTACCCTTTGTCTTTAATTCCAGTTCCTTACTCTTTAAACCATTTATTACTGTTTCTAGAGTCAAGGCATCCCTTCCATATTTGTTTGCGGCTTTTACATCCGCATATGACTCAGGGATAGCATTCAAAAGGACAATGGGGGTATATTCATCTATGTGTTTATCACCAGTCTGTTTGATATCTTGAACAAGCTTTGTAAAGACATCAATGTTGTCGTCCATGTCTTTGGTTAGGTCAAGTTGAAATCGGAAAAACTTTTCAAGAAGATAGAGTTTGTTTGGTAGAGACGTTTCAAAATACAGTTCTTCAAGTTTTTCCCACAAGGCTTTTGCAGTTTCAAGTTTTCCAACTTTTCGTAAAACTGAGTCTGAAAGTTTCAAAATGATGGATGAATAAGCACATTCATCCATATCAGCCCTGTTTTCTTCAGAATCATTTTCAGAAAACTTTAATGTTATAGCTTTGAAAACCCTTTCTTTTATCAAAATACCTTTCATCTTTTGTTGCCAGATAGAAAAGTCGGTTTTCCCATTAAAGGGTTCTAAATCGTGTAATGAGTTTGAAGAACCAGCCATTTTGAAAACACAGACAGACCAGAAGTGATAAAACAGAGAGTACCCACAAATATACCAAACAATATCCCAAAAACAGGGGATTCAGAGGCAAATAAGCAGAACTAGGATAAGAAGAAAAATAACTACAGAACATGCAATACCCAGGCAACTACACAAGGGAGTTAACAACGCATGCAACACCAACCAGTAGTCACACACACAGAGTATAGCAACCACGCAGTTTAAAATAACGATGAAAAACAGAATATTGCAAGAAGGGAAGACTAGCTCACCAAGAAACCCTAGACTAGGGTTTCTTTTTTTTTTTTTGGATTTGGATTGAAGGGAGCCCGTTGCTCACTATTGACCGCGTTGACCGTCGTTTGACCACCGTTTGACCACCGTTTGACCACCGTCTCCGTACACCCGAGCACCACGAACCTTGCTCTGATACCACTGTAGTGGTTTTAAACCACCTTAAGATTACGAGGCGGTACTCGAATAAAATACGAGTTATATATTAACGACCCTAATACAATATAACTAGGAGGTATTCTCACCGGACGCTCAATAAACAATACAATAATAAAGGGGAGGGGGTACAGATTTAGCTATGCTAAAGGGAAGCAAAGCTGCCGTTGTAGATCTGAAACCAAGAGTGTTAGTACGGAAGAAAACAACATGAAGAGATATAGGAAGTCGGTAAAGAAAAGGGAAACACGAAGAGCACCAAATGCAATAACGCGGTGATACTTCACCGACTTGCCGTCAACGGTGATAACACCTCGGCTAAGCACGTTTTAGGCTCGGTAGCCCTTTCTCAACCAAGTCCATTTACAAGTCCCACGAGTCCTACCACCACGCACACACTCCGGCGGAAAACCACCACCCAAGAACACCCTCAAACCCCACTACCGGTGGCCCACCGTACCGGCGACACTCAAGGTACCTCAACTCACAAAACTCTCTATCACAGGCCTAGCTCACAACCCGTAACCCAAGAACACGGGATACAAAGTAACCTCTCACCGTCACCGTTCCTCTAGACTCACACGAGAGAAGACAAGAAGGGAGAGAGACACTCGGCAAGGGGTGGTAATGGTAGAGAGAGAAGGTTTCCGGTGACCTAACGGATCTACCCTAGATCTCCCAAACGTCACAGGCCTTTTATGTCACACACCGAAAAGGAGGGACAACACGGTTAAATAGGGCGGCTCGAGGGATGATGAAAGGTCGGGGATAAAGGAGCGTACGGGAAGCTACCGAATCAAGCTTCCGTGTCGCGCGGTAATGGGTGGGCCTCCGGGGTAATGGGCCGAGGGGTTGGGCCATTTAAAGAGGACGACCACAAGGGAAAGGCGGGGTGAGCTTGGGCTTAGTATTATAACGGTTGTCAAGTGACAAAATTTAGCCTGAAGGATTTTAGAGTTCGTTTATAAGTTATTGTCTCCATTCGAAAAAGAAAAGAAAAAGACTTAATTATAATTATTCTTAGGATCTTGTTATGCAGAATCCCTGGTTCCGAAAACCCATTAAAAATTACTCTCTTGGCCACGTGTATGAGAATAAACAACATTAATTACTTATTGATTTTCGATGCACATGTGGCGAAGATCCAATGATTGGAATAAAAGATGAAACACTTTTTGGAATAGAGGATCTTATTCAATTTAATTCACTAAGAGGTCACTCTTTCCTTTTTAGGATGTTTTGTGAAAGACTTCCTTTGAAAATTAATCTTAACATTTACTCCCTCTGTTCCAAATTAAGTGTTTATTTTCTCTAGAAAAATTGTTTAAGCAAATAGTGTACAATGACCATATTATTTGTGAGATGAAAAAAAGAAGAAGAACAATTAATTCATAAATGGATACTTGGAAGGTATTAAAGCAAAATTATATAGAGTTAACTAATTTTTTTTTAAAATCAGTTATAACACCAAACCTATATTAAAGCAGTATTTGATATTTTCTGTTAATCTGCTCTGATATTGAAATCTCTTGTTTCTTTGCGCAGGCAACGCAAAATTTAATGGCTGGATCAGATTCAACTGAAGAAATCAAGTCCACAGCAGCGATAGCCAATTGGTTACCCGGACCGAAAGGACTTCAATACTTTCTTCCGTCCGGAGTTTGTCCAAACCTAAACAAGCTAGGACTTGCTGGCCACAGTCGCGGAGGCAAAGCTGCATTTGCCCTTGCTCTAAACAAAGTCGACACAAAGCTGGATTTGTAATTTTCAGCATTAATCGGCATTGATCCAGTCGATGGCATTGACTATGGCAAACAAACGCTTCCACCGGTCCTCACTTATGTTCCTCATTCATTTGATCTTGAAATGCCAGTCATGGTTATCGGTTCAGGCTTGGGGGAAGTTAGAAAAATGTGTTTGTTTCCTGCTTGTGCCCCTAACGGGGTCAACCATAAGGTCTTTTACAACGAATGTTGTAAGCCGGCATTTCATTTTGTGGCCAAGGATTATGGGCATATGGACATGCTTGATGATGAAACTAACGGGATTCATGGGATGGCTAGCTGTATGTGTAAAAATGGCAAGTCTAGAGAACCGATGAGGAGGTTTGTTGGAGGGGTTGTGGTTGCTTTTGCGAAAGCTTATTTGAACGAGGATTCTAGTGATCTGATGGCTATAGTCAACGAGCCTGAGATAAGCCCAGTGGTGTTAGAAGAAGTTGAGTTTCTGATGTGAAAGTTCGGACTCGAGATTGTCATCCCAAGTTAAGTGATAACAGTTTCAAATCTCATTTAGATGGAAAGATTGGTATTTTCTGCACTTCTTTGAAGATTAAGAATTATGAGTGATTTAGTATGTGTGCAATAAATTGTGATTGTGTGTATAGGTACATTGATAATATATTGGAATGAAAAAGATCTTGTCAAGCCACCGGCCGGCCATGCCGAGATCTCCGCGTGACTTGATAGATTTCTAAATTAATATGAAGATTTCCGTTTGTTGTATTATGGATTGTAAAGGCTATAAATAAAAGACTACTTGTATTGTATTAAGGAGGCTTGAATATTGAATGTATTGAGTATGATTTGTGAGCAAGAGTGCTACTGCTAGCTCCTTGGCCTCCGATCGAGCAACTTCTATATATTTCCTTTCTTTCTATTTTCTTACCTAATCCGGTCAGAACACCGTTCTTGCAATTACTCCTATCAATTGCATCCGGTTGTTCTTTTCACTTTACATTC
The DNA here is from genome assembly GCA_016624345.1 of Platycodon grandiflorus. NCBI lineage: Eukaryota > Viridiplantae > Streptophyta > Magnoliopsida > Asterales > Campanulaceae > Platycodon > Platycodon grandiflorus. The sequence goes on from CM028369.1 coordinate 19,921,845, forward strand.
TATTTCTCAGCCACTCATCCACTGTCGTCTGTCGGTGTTCGCTAGTGCACTAACAAACCCAACCCACCGGTTACCGGGATCTAATTTAGCAACGCACTATATTTATTTTTCAGTTTGAAAAAACAAAAAAAAAAAAAAAAGAGAGCCAAAATTGCTATTCTTACCTTGCAAAATACTCTCTCCGTTCTCACGCAGAGAGTTCACTATTCCATTTTAAGATGTTTCACTTAAAGAGTCAACTTTCTAAAATTAAATCATAATTTTTTTGAATTTCCAAATATACCCTTCTTTTCAATATAACTGAAAGAGTGTTTTGCAACATTTTTTTATTTTTGCAATAAACATAAACTATATACACGGGTATAACCGTCTCAAACATGTGCTCAAATGAGGCTGTGAAGCTATACTGTTGACTATTTTCTCACTTGCATGCTAACGCTTTCAAATTTATTGACCATTTCATATTCAAGCACAATTTTTCTTTGCTATGTTAGTTACGCCCTAAGTTCCAGAAAAACGGATGCATCAAATTTCGAATAGGGAAACTAACATACTTTTACATGATTGTAAGAAATAAAATTAAATATTGGAAGAGTTTGTTATTTAAGACTTTCAAACATGCACTCTTTGTCTAGAATGGAGAGTATATGCGAGCTATATTGCGAAATTCCCCTCTTTCTTTCGTGTTGCTACTAACAACAAGTTTGATACCGAAACTTTCCAATTTATTGAGTCACACCCTCACCGTTACTAATGTTTTCCCTTAGTTACACCTTTAGGCTTTAGCCAGCATTTTGAATCAATCATCCTTAGGCCAATTAATATGCCCATGAATTTTCTTTTTAGCGCAGCCTTATACCAACTCCAAAGAGTGCCTCATCCCACCAAAATGAAGCAAATGGCTATTCCAAAGGTATGCTTCATAGTTGCACTATTTTAGAGCAACCCAAACAATGCACCAAATATGGAGCAAAGTGAAGGCTGCTCTATCCTCCGTTCCCCATTTGTGTTTTTTTTTTTTTTGTTTAAATACTCCCTTCGTCCCTTAATTATTGTCTTGTTTGATCTGGCACACGAATTAAAAAAAATAATTGACTTGATTATTAATATTGGTATAATGTGTAATTTTCTTTAATGCCCATGTGTATGTGGCCCATAATTAAAGTAGGGAAAAAAGTAAGGGTAAAATGGTAAAGTGATGTCCTAAAAAAGAAAGTTTTCAAACAAGACAATTATTTTGGGAAGGACAAAAAAGGAAAGAAGACAATAATTTAGGGACGGAGGGAGTACTATTTTGTAAAATTCAATAAAATGGTTTATTTATACATCATATTTTTACCAAACAAAGTATATAAAACCTAATATTATCTATTTTAATTGTAATATTCAATAAAATAGTTTTTTTTTTATTTTCTATATGTAAATACTCCCTCTGTTCCAGACAAAGAGTCCACTATTTTATTTTGGAATATTTCATCTAAAGAGTTCACTTTCAAAATTTATGCCTACGATTTTCATAACCTTTCATATTTACCATATACTTGTGTTGTATGCATCTTAGTTGTGCTTAAGTATTTTTGTAATTATACCAACTCCAGTGACACTAATATATCTCTTAATTATTAGACTTTTCAAATGCGGACTCTTTGGTTGAAACGGATGGAGTATCTTGTAATCAATTCAATTGTTTCAATTTATATTGTTAATTAGTACTCCCTCTGTTTCTAAATTATCGTCCTGTTTAACTTTTTTGGGTCAAACATGACGTTTTTTAAATACAAATTGACGTAAAATTTTTTATTTTTTTTAGGTCAAACAAGATGTTTTTCAAATGCAAATTTTTATTTTGAAAAAGATAAAAAAAATATATATACGTCAAATTTGCATTTGAAACACATTCTGTTTGACCAAAAAAAGTCAAAAAAAACGATAATTTAGGAACGGAGGGAGAATAAGTTATTTGTATTATTAAAATTGTTTAAAATTCATAAAGAAATAAAATGTATGTTTAAAATAAAATAATAAGAAATATTCTTAGAATATTTTTCTTGTGTAAATTTTGAAAAAGGATGTTTGGAGATGGTAGTCCACTAAGCACCTAGTTCAACTAGGTCTACCTCAAGCTATCCAAAAATTCATGGAAGATGTTTGTGTTTAGTGATAGTGGGTGGCCTATAATACACACACAAACCCCACATCTAATCGATACGGTTGGGAATATTACAATAACAACAGTTTGGAAACAAGATTCTCACATTAGGATAAAGCATTTTTTGCACAAATTAATTAAAGCTAATCTTGAACCCCTCCGGCTCCACCTCCAAAAAAAATAATAAAAAATCGTGAAAAAAATTAATTAATTTTATTATAAATAATGGTATAAAATGTAAACAAAATTAAAGTCTATGTGCATGTGTGACCATTATTAAAATAAAAAAAAGGTAAAGATAAAATGATAAAAATAATTTCGTAAAAATAAAAGCTTATAAACAAAAAGGAGAGGAAATAAATAAAAAAAAATTCAGCAGAGATTGGAATGCTTGGTACAAAATTAACATTTCTCGAGGTTATAGTGGCTTCTCTTAAGACCTCACTTGAAGAAAAGTTGTCGAGGTTGTTAGCGTTACAAGGAGTTACTCCAGTAAGAAATAAATGCAAGAAAACAATTACAAATGATGACTCTATTTATAGTGTCCATCCTCTTGTGCTACATGTTGAACCGATTATTCCTCAAGCAACATCATGCATGTGGCACACACTACCATTGTCGCCAGTGGCAGGCCGCAATGGTACTGAGTGCCACCCCCTACCATCGGCACTTATGATTTTAACAAAATAAAAAATAAAAAAAAAACTTGTTTTAAAAAAACTACTATGAGGGGCTTGAATGTAAAATTTTGTTCTTAGAGGCTCTAGAGATGATTTAGTCTTTTGCATAGGAAGAGGACGACATTTGGTAAGAAAATGAGCTGTATTTAGTACCACTCTTTCGGAATCCCAATAAGAATTACTTCCCTTGCCTCAAAATGAGTGAACAAAAATGAAAACCTATTTTGGGACGGAGGGACTAATAATCTCTTTGATTCACAAAGAAGTCACTCTTTTCTTTTTTGAATGAATGTTTTGTGAAAGACTCCCTTTGTTTTAATGGTTAAATCCTCCGTTTTAAAATAAGTGTACCTTTCTATTTCTTTAAAGTTTCTTTAAGCAAATAGTGTATAATAACTTTATTAATTGTAAGATGAAAAAAGAAAAAAGACCATTGATTTGACACTATTAGGATTGTTTCAGTTTATTAAATGAAAATTACATAGAGTCAATTTCTTTTTTAAAAATTGTGTAAAGTCAATATGTGACATTTATTTTAGAACGGATGGAGTATACATAATGTTCTTACTTTATGTTTCACTATGTTAAATGACCATGATGAATGTTGGTGAAAATTTCATGATAAAGATATAGCACTGCTAGAAAATTGATTTTACGTGATGGACGAAAGCAATCGCCAAAACTAAAAAATCATCGCCTTAGATTTATGCGATGGTCAAAATAATCGCCAGTTCCGTCGCACAAAGCCTTGTCGCCTTAGATTTAGGTGATTGTAATAACAATCGCCTTATTTCATAGACTTAGGCGATGGTATAAACAATCGCTAAACATAAAAAATAATATTTATTATTTTAATTCAAAAAATTACAAAACCATCGCATAAACCATTAATAGGCGAGCGTAAAAACCATCACGTTTGGACTAAATAAGCGATTGCTAATGTAATCACCTTATCAACTTTACACGATTGTTTTACCGTCACTTAGTTTGGAATAGGTGATTGCGTTTTCAATCACTTTTGAGGATATTAGACGATTGTTTTTTCCATCACTTTATCTTGCAATACGCGATTGCTTCAATCATCGCTTTATTGCTGATACATGATTGCTTCAGCTATCACTTCATTCCTGATACGCGATTGTCATTGCCATCGCGTTAGCTCCTAAAAAGCGGTGGCTTCTGCATCTATTGCCATGAAATATGTGATAGCATTTAATGTCACTTTAACCAATAATGGGCAATTGTTTTTTCCATAGCTAGAAATTAATATTTTCTGAAATATTATGAAATTAATATTTTCTGAAATATTATGCCCTTAGATAAACTTGTATCACTTTACCAAAAAAAGATATATATATATATATATATATATATATATATATATATACACACACCATACTTCAAAATCGAGAGAAACATAGAATTTCATATTAAACAGTAATGTCATATAACATCGTCTAACAAAAGAAGTTCAATACGTCAACATTGAATTTATTTTAGCTACCTTCAATCTATAATACAATACAAGGGGGTTCGCACGCTTACAATTGACTCAGGACAACTACCGGTCAGGATTTACTGAGTTACTAAATTTCAACGACCAAGATCAAACCTCACGTTCACGCGTGCTAGCGTCGGTTTTCGTTTATTCGACTTCTTCGTTTTTCTGCAACTCCTTCCACGGTTCTCTCTCTCTCTCAAAACCACACATTGCTCGCTCTCTCAACCTCCCTCATCTGCGCCATCGCCCACTCAAATTCTCTCAATCTCGCAATAGAATCTCACCATCCACAGCTCTCTCTCAACCCAGTTAGATTTTTCGATCGATTCCCTTCCCCACCTTTAGCTCTCAGTTGGATTTTTGGATTTCACCTCCTCGGCACACACCTGTAACTCTCAACCCAGATAGATTTTCCGATCGATTCCCTTCCCCACCCTCAGCTCTCAGTTAGATTTTTGGATTTCACCTCCTCCCCCTGAGAAGAGCTTTTAAGGAAAGATGGTGATTTCTATAATACAATACAAGGGGGTTCGCACGCTTACAATTGACTCAGGACAACTACCGGTCAGGATTTACTGAGTTACTAAATTTCAACGACCAAGATCAAACCTCACGTTCACGCGTGCCAGCGTCGGTTTTCGTTTCTTCGACTTCTTCGTTTTTCTGCAACTCCTTCCACGGTTCTCTCTCTCTCAAAACCACACATTTCTCGCTCTCTCAACCTCCCTCATCTGTGCCATCGCCCACTCAAATTCTCTCAATCTTGCAATAGAATCTCACCATCCACAGCTCTCTCTCAACCCAGTTAGATTTTCCGATCGATTCCCTTCCCCACCCTCAGCTCTCAGTTGGATTTTTGGATTTCACCTCCTCGGCACACACCTGTAACTCTCAACCCAGTTAGATTTTCCGATCAATTCCCTTCCCCACCCTCAGCTCTCAGTTGGATTTTTGGATTTCACCTCCTCCCCCTGAGAAGAGCTTTTAAGGAAAGATGGTGATTGGGTTGTTGAGGGGAAATTCTTCACTGTCTGCAATTTTTCTGCTTTCAAGAAAGGATTGTTTCATCCTTGGGAGGTTGCATTTACTGTTTTCGATGTAAGTTCTCAATTGGGTTTTCGATTCTCTCACAATTGTGGTTCTTTGATTGATCAATAATGATTTTTGTTGCAAAGTTTCTTGGTTTTTGCTGTAGTGGTTTCCTGTTTGGTTGCTGAGAAATTTTTATATTACAACCTGATATGATCTTCTGGCTGATTTTGGTTGTGTTTTCCATGAATTGTGAAGGTCTGATCAAGGCCCAACATGATGTACCAGCTTTATGTTATCTGAAGATTATTGATATTTCTCACCAGCCAAACAAGGGGTCAAGGGTTTGACTATTTTTTTTTTTTCCTTTTCATTTTCATCTTTCGATAAATATTTATTCGATAGTGATTTTTTGGATCTGATCATTTCTTAAAGGGGAGGATTATGGTCTTCGTTTTGTTTCAACCATACTTCAATTTTTTCTTTGATTGTCGAATTGGATTTTGGGTTTATTTCTCCCCCGGTTTGAACAAACAGCCCCACGTATCACCCAACTATTATGGTTTTGAAATGTCATAAACAAATAACATAATCAACCTTGAATTCATGATATTATGGTTTTGATGCAGTTTGGCTCTCTTTGATTCAGTTGAGTAATTGTGTTATACTGTGATATATGCATAGGTCTTAAAACATCTTGCCTTCTATTGTTAATGCAAACTTGGGCTTTCCGAACTTCAACATACTTGAATGGATTTTTCGTTTTTATTAATCATTCTAGCTTCAAATCCGAGATCCTTTATATGATTAAATTAACAAAACTTGGAAATAACATATTTTTTTGATGATCTATACAATTAATAAGATAATATATATGCACTGAATTTTCAGCTCATGTGCACGTATCATGTGTTAATTTTGATGTTATAAGCAAGCTGATGTGAGTGCTCAAGTTGGGCTTTTTTTCTATCTGGTGTCGTTAGGTGGGAGAAAAATTGGGGTAATTTTCCATTTGTCAAGGTCTGTGGTTGTTGGAAAGTTCAGGTTTTTGATTTGTTTGTTTGGGAGTTGTATGAATTATTGGGGTTTAGTGGAGGAAAAAGAGGAGGGATGTTGTGAATAAACATCCCTGCCCAATAGCATGCTGCTTCGATTTCGTTTTGATTTTGTCAGCATCTTCAAATTTTTATTTTTTTTTTAATTTGATTGGTATATGGCTATTCTGATATGTTGATGAGAAATCAAGAGAAGGAAGAAGATAACAAATGACAAAGCAAATCTAGACACCATCTGATGAAAAAATAAGAGCAAAAAAGAAACAAAATTAAAAAAGATGAAAGCACAACTGTAATTTTTGTATGGCTTTTGTGTGTCATATTTTTTTTTTTTTCCAATTTGATTGGTATATTTCTCTGGCTTTTGTATGCGTTTCAATTTGATTCGTATATTTGTCTGGCTATTCTGATATGTTGAGATTCCATATACATGAATATACATGATTTCTTAGGATAAGTTGTAAACTCCACCATGTATTAGTTCAACTCCATCACTTCTTTTTCTCATGATTTGATCAATAAAATGTGTGTGTGTGGGTGCTCTGTGTGTGTGCTGTTGTGTGTGGTTGCTGTGTGTGCTGGGGTGTGTGTGTGTGTGTGCTGCTGTGTGGTGCTCTGTGTGTGTGTGCTGGTGAGCCTTCGGAAGAAGATTAAGTTTTTGTTATTGAGAAAACAATAAAACTGAGTTCTTACATTTCAAATTAGTTTTTTTTTTTTTACACTTTTAATATTTCATTATTGGTTTTTTACAAAATAAATGAATTACTATTATTTTTGTTGTTACCGCTGTTGTCACTTCTTAAGTCACAGTGACTAGCAAAATTTTTTTCACTGAATATTGTGATTTGTAGTATATTGTGAGGGGAGGTAGTGATTTGTTTCACTTGATGCACATGTTTTCAAGGGCATTAAGCACATTGGTGTTATTGTTTGGGGCTTTAAGGTTTGTCATTATCTTTTTTTTGTTTAATTTTCAGAATTAAATTTTCTTCTTTTGTGCATTTTAAAATCTATTTACCCAAAATTTTCAATAAAATTAACTTATTAAGGTGATAGCTATAACTTATGGAGATACCAAAAAAGATCTCTCTCAAACTCTTATCACGGCTTCTCACTGAATAGGCTCCTTAAATCCATCACAACCATTATATCATTCACAAAAAAAGAAAAAAAAGAACAGAAAAGAAGAAGTTAAATGATTACGGTGAAAGTGATAAAAACACATAGTATTCCTCTGTAGTATGAATATGATTAAATGCACACATTAAGAAAAAATGATGAACTGAAAAAAGAAAATAATCCCCCAAAGCCTTCTCAAATGTAAGTTTTGAATTCTTGCCATTTACCATTTGTTTTTTAGTAATATATTTATACTTTTTTCCTGCTGCCTTGCAGTTGCAATGACCTGATAAATCTTCTTTTGTTGAAGAAGACACATTGGATGTTGAATATTTGGGAAGAGGATAAAGGCTGAACCTGTGGTAATTCTTCTTTCTCTTTTCTGCTTTCTTTCGGGTTTCCTTGATTTTGTATTTGATCACCTTTGTATTGCATCAAACCAAATGGCGAAAAGGAATTTGTATGTAGTCCGGGACGAGGCGTGCTGAGTTGAGTTTACCCATTGTGACTTGTGAGTACCAATCGGTGTCTGCTTTTGCAGGAATTGACGTTAAAAGAAGATGGAATAATTGTGTTTTCCATCTTGAAGCATGTTATGGAAGAAAGGTAAGTTATTTTGGTCAATTGTTTCTCCAAGTATTTTTTATTCTCGATATTTTAGCTCCCTGTAGGAAACACCCCTTTGATATTAGTGTTGTTCAGACAAAGGCTTTTGCTATTAAGTTATATCTTTGATTAGTTATGACTGAATGAATGCATGTTATGATTGTCAAAGCTTAGACTGGGAACTGCTGGCACCCAGCTAAGGTGGTTGTCAATGAATCTCCTGACATTTGATTTGCCGATATTAACTAAGCTGGTGACTAATCTACTATAGAGCTACTTTTCTCCACCTACCTTGAGCTTGCAAGGATAAAATTTTTGTTTCGTATCAAACTTCTGTTGAACTCGATATAGGTAAATTGATCAACTTATGAGTGAGTTTATTCAAACTCGAGTGGAGTCGAGCTGAGTTGGGTATGACATGTTCTTTAGTTTTTTTCTTTTTGGTTAGTTTATTTTTTTAATTCAAGCAAAATTTGAAAATTCCATATTTTCTATAGGTAATGTAAAACCATCAATTCCTCCAAATATTTGCGCTTTTTTTTTTTTTTTTTCCTCCTGAAATATATATGATATTTTAATTAAATATCATACAAAAATCTTCAAGTTTGATATAATTAACATTCAATGATGCAATTATACTGAATTATTCGAATTTACACGAAACGAGTTGAGTCGAGTTGGTACATGAGTAGTGGGTCGTATTGCGAGTTACTTGCACAAACTTGGTTGATGGAAAATCTCATTTGGGAACTGTAAGATTGATTCCACTGCTCTGCAATTTTCGTCAACATCTATGAATTGGGAATGAGTTACATTCCAAGCATTGTCTGAAAATACAAAATGTGTGTATTTGGTTAGGGTTGGTTTTGTACATGTTTTACTATTTGGTTTATGATGTTTCTTGCATTGGTATGCTCAGGTTAACGATTAGGTTTGGAGCAAGGGGAGATTACTTGATTATAGAAGATGCACGCGTTGTGGGTGTCAAAATCTCTAATTCAAGTGAAAATTTACAGAAGTTAGGAGTTGATGCAGTTGTTCTTGGCATTCTGCACGAGATCTATATCAAATATAATATCTTGGTTGATGGAAAATCTCATTTGGGAACTGTAAGATTGATTCCGCTGCTTCGCAATTTTCGTCAACATCTATGAATTGGGAGTGAGTTACATTCCAAGCATTGTCTGAAAATACAAAATGTGTGTATTTGGTTAGGGTTGGTTTTGTACATGTTTTACTATTTGGTTTATGTTGTTTCTTGCATTGGTATGCTCAGGTTAACGATTAGGTTTGGAGCAAGGGTAGATTACTTGATTATAGAAGATGCACGCGTTGTGGGTGTCAAAATCTCTAATTCAAGTGAAAATTTACAAAAGTTGGGAGTTGATGCAGTTGTTCTTGGCATTCTGCACGAGATCTATATCAAATGCATTATTCCCACAATATGGACATGATTCCGAAAGATTGTGATGCGTGTTCCTATCATATATGTTAATGTAAAGTGTTGCCTTAAATTTAATTTGAGACTCAAACTATATTGCTTTTGGGAAAGAGTGTTACATTCAACAACTACCTATATTGGGGCCGAATGTGGTAAACCTTCACGATACTTTTTTTTTATTTTTAGAAGTAAAAAGAACAAGGTGTTTGATCCGGTCTCAGACGTCGTGCCATCGACACGGGCACAAAGACCTAGTAATCTAAACAAAAGAGATAGCTTTAAACCCAACATTACGCTACAAGTAGTATATGTCTTAATCAAAAAAGAAAACATAACTCGAACAAAAATTAGTCATAATGAGACTCTGATTCATCATCATCTTTGTCATCACTTTCATCAGTGTCAAAGTCATCACCAAGACGAGATGACAAAGGACCATCTTAAAACATCTCAAGCAGCATCATCATCATCATCTGTAGAAACAATGTGTGCGTCATAGTCTCTCAAAACACCTGTCATACTCCACCTTGTCGTCCAATGAGCCTCACCCTCGTCACACCACCAACACATTCCTGCCAATTCTCTAATTCAGATCTTCAATGGTATTCACATGTGCACTAGAGGCTAATCCATGTTTTTCACGTAATTTGTTTCCTCCTAAAAATTACAACACATGCATTAAATATTAAGACTTAATGATAACATCATAAAAATTTAGTAACGTCGTTTTGATCAACCTCAAAATATGCTCTGATATCCACTCATACAAATATCTCTCTTCAATGTGCCACTCCAATAAGCATTTAAGCATTTGGATTGTCTACATATCTATGAGAAATATGAAAAAATAGTATACAAAGTTGTAAATGATGACTGCAAAGTTAATAATGTGACTGCAAAGTTTAAGTGTAATGATGAGATTGACAGAAAAAAAATATTAGGATGACTTTAATGAATAATAGTTCAAAGTATGATGATCAATTTGATATTTAAGCCAATCACTTACTTGAACTAAAAGGCCCAACCAATGAAATTACACAGCATCAGGGCACGGGGAAATATTTCAGCATCAAACCGACACCATTAATTGATGATGGGGTAAGTTGGTTAATTGATCTTTTCTGCAGCTTTATTGATTTATAAATTTCGAAGGAAAACTCACCTGAGCCATCATTAGTGCAACATAAACACCTACCGTAAAAGGATGCAACGGGCCTAGATCACCAGTTGGCCAAGATGCCCGTACTCGTTCACCTACTTTCCACATCCTTGTCTGGTCAATTTTGCCCATACGGAAAGCTAGAAAGCCCTCTTTTTCCTGCCAAAGGTAATGTCACAAACAGATATTTATTTTTAGCCACCAAATTATACCATTCTAAAATATCAAAGATTAGCTAAAAAAATATATCAGAGGGTTCAAAAGAAAGAAAGGAAGATGAATTTCTATTCAATTTTAAAATCTCAAAGATTAGCTTAAAAAATGTATTGAAGGTTTAGAAGCATGAAATGAAGAAGAATAGAATGATAGGATAACACAAAATAAATGCATCTAAACTGCTAATTATGAATCAAACATACATAAAACCGCCTTCCAGCCAAGACGACACTTCTTATCTCAAATGATATCTGCTTCCACGTCCCTAGGAAATTGAACACTAGCTTATAGTGATGCATGTTCTCCTCCACAAATTACACAGAGGCAGAATTAGCGAATAGCATTTAACACTTCTGTTCAAATTATGAACACAATTTTTCACCATTATTTCTGCATAACAGGGCATTAGCCCAGAGACAAATAAAGAGAACTCCACACCTAGTTCCTTTCCATTTCAGCTTATCATCAAATCAACTGGTACTCCTACTTGACAAAAGAGAACCAAACTCTGGAACTCTCAGTCATGAAAATATCTCATAGGGCAGTGATTCTAATGAAATTCAAATTTCCTTGTTCTAGCCAACCTTTATGTTCAAAACCAGTGAGATTCTAGCTTTTGGTAGTGAGTGAAAATGTTAAAAAGGGATTTCTAACCATTTCTAACCTCGCACTTAACATTCTTTGATATAACAAGCACTGGGTTTCCAAAGATCAAGCGCACACTGTAGACCAGTTAACCCGACCTCCAGCCAAGCCTAGTGATGCCATTTCCCCAACAAAGCTTGATTAAGAAATCTAACATCTTTTATCCTAGGAATGCTCACTATCTTTCTGAAGGACTTATTTTATAATCTTATCAAGTCTACTATTCACTCTGTCAGGACCAGGAAACACAAGTGTGGTTTTACAGAGGATTACAGTTAAAGTTAAGCTTCAATCATAAACTACCACTTGCTCCAAAATGCACAATTAAGCATTCAAAGCAGCTTTAAAGCTGCACAATTGCTTGAATGTGAAAGTGCAGTCATAAAAGCCTAACTAAATGAACATGTAGTAACTTCAGTAATAATCTTCCATATAGCGTTTAGAAGGAGCAGGCAAAAATATTTAGCTTTGTGCGTCTTTCGATTCAAAACTATGGAACTTCTATAATTAACATTAAAAGCTACCTTCCTATTCTGTTAGTCCTTTTTGTATTAAATTGCATTAGATCACTAACCTGTTGATGATGTAATGCCTGAAAGACTACCACAAGCAAGGGCAACCAGTACAGTGGAGTCTTCTGGTTTGTTGCCAACAAAGAGTACTAGAGTACTTAAGTAATCTGATGTTAGAATAAATGAATGCCTACTTCTAAACCTCTCCCCCAAAATAGAAGCATGGAAGAGAACTTAAAAGGAAACAGGGGAAGAAAGGTCAATCCACATGATACGCAAACACAACATTGTGATTATGCCCGAATACACATAAATTTCTGTTTTCACTTTCTAAAAAGGATTTAATTTTGATAGCACTAAAATTATATTGATGCAGAATTTTATATATATATATATATATATATATATATTTAATCTGCTCTAATACTGGAATCTCTTGTTTCTTTGTGGCAATGCAACAGTAATATTCCTTTGCTAGATCAGATGCAACTGAAGAAATCAAGTCCACAATAGCGAATTACCCGAACTGGAAGGACTTCAATTCTTTCTTCCATTCGAGTTTGTACAAACCTAAACAAGCTAGCTAGGACTTGCTGGCCACAGTATCGGAGGCAAAGCTGCGTTAATAATCCTAATGGTGAGGGCAAAGTAGAATTTTCTTATCTCAACAATTAATGAGGGCAACGAGTCAATTACCATATGTTTGAAAGGGAAAATTGAAGGCAGTTAACTCTTGGGGGTCGAAGTGAATGATTAATAGAGTAGTTGACTTGAGTGACCAAAATAGAAAATGTCCAACATACTATTATAGGAAACTGAACAAAGTCTAGGGACCAAATGAGAAAAAGGAAATCTGGCAAACACTATTAAAGTTTCTCTCTTTCACACCAAGGCACAAGATTGGGGCTATGAAGACCACACACACAAGTGAACTTATCCCAACAATATTAAAAAATAAACATCACATAGTATAAAGAAAGAAAGAAAGAAAGAAATATTGTAGTAGAAGATTGAAACCTTAAAAAACCAAAAATTGGGGTCAATGTCTCCTTCATCTTCAGCTGATTTTGTTACAACAACAAAGGTGTTTGATATTGGAAAATACCAAATAGAAGTTATAAGAGTGGAAGCAGAAACATCATGTTTTAGTACTAACAAGCCTTGTCTTTCTGTTCCTCCTCCACCAAAGCCACTGTTGATATTTACACCATTAGAAGCAGCAGGGGAATTTCCAGTACTATTGTTACTTCATGGCTACCTTCTCTACAATTCTTTCTATTCTCAGCTTAGCCATCATATTGCTTCCCATGGATTCATCGTCGTTGTCCCTCAGGTCAGTTTGTCTGGTTTCCAATCTCTCTATGTCCTCCATTTTTATCCAGCTTTGTCTAAATTGTCCTGTTTTTAAGGTTGTTATCAAGTGAGAGAATTTAGGCCAAATTAATTTCCTTGAAAGTTTGTTCTAATTATCTATACTCTTTCCTCAATTCAGTCTTTAAAAAAATACAAAATAATAGTCTAATTATCGAGTAGTTTTTTTTTTTTCCTAATTATCGAGTAGTTTTTTTTTTTTTTGACATGTCAGACTTTTTTAAAAGCCTAGCTTTATCTGCTTGTATTTTTCCCAAATTACAATAAAATTTAGTATTTCATCCGTCCCAAAACTAATTAAATTTGATACTCCGTCTGTCTCAAAATAATAGTCTCGTTGCCTTATTAGAAAGTCAATTTAAGACAATGTTAAATCACTATTTATCATACATTTATTTTGTCTTAAATAATAAAATTTCAATCGGTGATATAATATTAAAATATTATTTTGGGTTGCACTGAGTACCAAAGAAGAAAATGACGTGTACAAAAGAAGAAAATGATGTGTGAGATTCTTGCTGGTTTGGGTGGTCAAACTGAAACGAGAATTAAGTGGATGGTTGAAGTTATAGTTTTTCCATCCAAAATGGTGTAACTGCACTTAACAACGAACGTTGAATTAATGCATGTCAAATTAATTGTCTCCACCCGTTGCTCAAAAGTTGAAAGTTTTATAGCTATGTAACTCAGAAAAACAATGCTGGAATATAGTAAATGTTATCAAAGATGTGATAACATCTACCGTAACATCCAGTAAATATCGCAATGAATTAAAAAAAAGAAATAACAAATTGTTGTATCCTTTGTCTACAAGTATAAATACTTGTAGACGTGCCAATATGGCAAAATCCTTTCACTAGAAAATATAGAACCGATTACAAAGAAAACAACTAGCGAAACTTTAACAAAAAATCCCAACAAAGAAAGTAGACAAAAGAGACTACAAACTCATGCTTTGGAAATACAATCCTGTCTAATAAACACTGACATCCATCGTGGTAAGAAACTTCAACACGCTTTAGTACTTCGAACGAGATGTGTTGAAAGATGTGTCGTATTTCGCTCACATTCAACACACGACAAAGTGTATTAGAACCTTTTCTATCTCAAATCTCTCTCCAAAAGCTCGAATGAAGAAGACACCATCTTCTTAAATAGGCTCCAGGGCTACACGAAAATACTTAGAAGGCAATGTTAATGATAGAAAGACAATTTACTATATTTACATCAATCAAAAACCTTGATTGAATCAATTAAAAAGTCAAAGATTATTTACCAAAAATACATCAATCAAGCAAGAATAAACAGATTTTAAGAAAGGCAAAAACAATCTCAAATCTAACTAATTTAGAGAATCTCAAAAACTATTCTTGGAAAGCATATTCCAACAATCTCCCCCTTTTTTGCCTTTCTGGACAAAACATCAATTAAACACAATGAACTCCCCGAATAAGATATGATTAATATAACACAAAGATGTAATATAAAATCGAGAGTTCAGAGTAGTAAAACAAAAATAACACAGAAATGTTATGACATTTAAAACAACATCTCTTGAGGCAGTAATGTCAAACAGAGTTGTCTCCTCCCCCTGCATTGTTGTCTCCCCCTGCATTAGAGGAGTCTCCCCCTTTTTGTCCAGAAGAGGATGGCACTTGTGCATCAAGAAAAGCCTGGAACTGTGAATGCAAATCCTCAAGAAATACAAGGTGAGTACAAGTAGCGGCAATCGGCAAAGAAGAAGAGAAGTGCGAGCGAACAAATGGCACATAAAGTGAGGCCGTAGAGGATGTAGGACATCTGCAGAGGACATATGAACTGGAGAAGATGGAGAAATCCCAAAGCAAAGATAAGAAGAGCCGGCCAAGGGTAAGTCAATGACCCTATCCCCTTTTAACAATTGAGCAGAAATCTTCAAAACTTTTGGGACGACTTGTGATTCGATCAGTGCACACGATACCGTGATGCACCAAAAATCGAAAAATCAAACTCGGGAAAGGGAAGGACCAGCGATCCGAGAGAGTTTCAGCATAAAAGGTAATACTATCAAACACCCATTGCCCAAAGTTAAAGGGAAGACCAGTGCCAATTTGGAAAATGAGTTTAGCCTGGGATTGAGTCACCACGGAAGTGTTGTTTGAAGGGACCCAATTTGCAGTGCACAATTTGTGCAAGACTGAGTAAAAAGAAGTCAATTGGGCAGATTGAAGTTTCTCAGGAGATATAGGCCATTTGCTGATTTTTCCCCCAGTCAAGACAGATGTGATCTCATTGAAGTTATCAACCACAGATGATACTTCAACATTCTCGATTGCACAAAACTCATTTATTTTGGAAGGAGTAAAATTTATAATTTTATTTCGAACAAAAACCGACCAAATCGTCGAGCCTTCCATGCACATGGCTTTTTCAAGATTGGCATAAAACTCTATGACTAGAGTTTTGACATAGGGTGAGGAAGAGGTCACAGTATTTAAAAGTTTGCGATCAATTAAAAATTGAGACAAATTAAACCGATCAAGAACCTCTAACTGAACCTGTTTTTCCTCAAGCAAATTGCGAGTGATGAAACGATCATACCTCAAGGATGCCTCACGGGTGTAGAAAAGAGGATTAAAAGTGAATCAATATCCAGGGTGGAGATGATGTGAGAGGAGATGCCACCACATCTTCGTCGCATCGATTGAAGATCTTCAATGATTCGAAGAAGCTTGTCCAGATGGTTCCACGTAATCCCTATCAAGGGAATTCGTTCTTTCACTATCACCGGATGGAAGAGTAGGGGATTTAGGACAAGAAGATTTCTTCCTAGTTTTAGCATGACTTCGCAAGAGTGGAGTCATCGGGAGACCATCATTGTGAGTAGGAGAGCCGCTGAACCGAGGGTGCCACAGATCGTCCCGTATCAATTGGGTGAAAATTATCAATCTCTTCAAAGAGATCATCGACTCTTCTTGCACCACGAAGTAGGAAGAGATGGCTCGGGCGGAGGGAGGAACAACAGAGCGAACCACACACACATGAGGAAAGTCCATATCCTCATTTGATGAAGGTGGGACAAAATCGGCGTCGGTGGCGTCATCATCTTCAAGGTGAACCGGGAGATTCTTGTTGCGCAAAGCGCCCCTTTTGCTTCGAAACAGGTAGGAGACAGAGGCTCCAAATTTGGAGTAAGCCCCCTTTGCCGCTTTGAAAAGCGTACTGTAGGACGCCCAATAGGACCAAGAGAGGCGCCTACTTGCTTCAAATCAGGGGGGTTTTCAACATCAATGACGTTGCCTGCCTCGCTTGGGAGAATGGCGTCAATAGGAACAGGAGCATCATCGAATGGAACAACTGTGAGAGGGGGTGTACTGTGAAGGGCGGATGTCTCCATATTTTGGGAGACATCAGCTGAAGGAGATGCTGGATTCTGAGATGGAGAAGGAGAGCCCACAGACTTGGATGCCATTGAAGAATCTGGAGGAAAAGAGAGAGAGAGAGATTGCACTTGAACGAATTTGTCAGAATACAAGAGAGAAGATGCAGTTAGGGCACAGTTAGGGCACGGTTTAATTTTTGGGAAAGAAAGAACTAATATTGAAGGAGAACAACTGCTTCTTTCCAAAAAAAAACTGCTACTTACCAAAAAAATTTATGGTAAAATAACTTCCCCCTTTTTTTTTTCAAATTCTCATCAAAAATAGGCATCTGAATATTACCCAAAATGTCCCTGTGATAAATCTTCTGCTAAGGAACCCTCAAATCATCTTAATGCTCAAAAATCAAGTACCATTCAAATTGTTTATAGACAAACACAATGAAGGATAAAGATTCACAGTCAATAGGCCACTTTGGAGAAAATAGATGATGAGAAACTTTTAGCATGAGAGTATATTCACCAGACCAAATGCCCTATAGGTATGCCTAACCATGAAGAATAAGACAATGCGCACACAAGTGAGGGACTTTGCTCAATGAATGTGAAGGAGAAAAATGTTGGCACACTGAGAGACACATTTTGCAATTTTTGAATTCAATGGATCAAGATCCTCTTCTCCCAGTCCCTTTATATGATGATTTTTGCCTTAAAGATGAAGGGATTTAACCAGTAGGTAGCTTTCACTCTTCCTCAAGGATAGCCCTTTCTCATATGATCACGCCAAAAATTCAAAGAACATATTGATCTAGATTATAAGATCACATATGAGTGGCTGCATACACATTGAGAAGGTAGCTTTTTCCCTCAAAGGCTTCCAATCACTGATTTGGCTCATTCACTGGGAGAATTTCTCTTTTTTTTTATATATTTTTTATTTTGAATAGAGATCCACATTCAAAAATAAATGTCTTTCAAATACCACATTTTTTTTAAATCATTTGACAAAGTCGTGCCCAAGACAACATGCAAGATGATGATTTTTTTTTTTTTTTTTTTTTTTTTTTTTTTTACAACAAGCACATGTGGTCACATTAGAGACCACATGTTGTGAGACAATCAAATAGCACACAGACTTAGAGATTTCCTAAGAGTAGAAAATCTCTCAAAATCAAGAGCCTTGGTGAACACATCAGCTAATTGATTCTCAGTTCCTATAAATTCCATGCGGATAATTTTCTGTTCAACCAAATCCCGAATAAAGTGATGTCGAATATCAATATGTTTGGTGCGGGAGTGTTGAACAGGATTTTTCGAGATATCTATAGCACTGGAATTATCACAATAAACAACAAGAGTATCACTCTCTAGCCCATAATCATTGATCATCTGATTCATCCAAAGAAGTTGAGAGCAACAACTACCAACCGCTACATATTTTGATTCAACGGTTGATAAAGAAACACAGTTTTGTTTCTTACTATACCATGAAACCAAATTGTTCCCCAAGTAAAAGCAAATTCTAACATTGACACATTCAGAAGATAAATAAGTCAAGCTTACCATTTTCTTGTAATCGACTTTACCTTTCTGTCTTGTCTTCATACCATCAAACACATTCCCTATCACTTGAGTTGTAGGGAGATTCTTTTGAATTTTGCTTGACACATCCAGATTTTGATTAGATCCAGCTTCATCAACAGATTCAGGATTTTTAATTTCTGCTTCTGTTTCAGCTGGTTCTGAATCGTTGGCAGATGTGTTCGAGGATGTCCCAACATTTTCGGACACATTTATTTCGAATCATTTGAGTTTTGATTCGAATTTCTGCAATACTTTCCTCGGAACATTGTTGTATAAAGCATCCTCCACTAGCCCTGTAACATCATCTTCGACTATTTTTTGTCCAAGAGTAGAAAAATCATCAAAAGGAACATTTATTGATTCCATTATAGTCTTAGTCCTAAGATTAAAGACTCTAAATGCTCTACTATTTGACGAGTACCCAACAAAGATGCATTTATCACTTTTGAAATCAAATTTTGCAAGATGATCTTTGTCTTTCAAAAGATAACAAATACACCCAAAGACATGAAAGTATTTAAGATTCGGTTTTTTGCCAAAAAAAAATTTCATAAGGGGTCCTTGTGCTACCGAATCTCAAAAATACACGATTTCCAATGTGACTAGCCGTATTTAAGGCTTCTGCCCAAAAATGTTTTGAAAGATTTTGAGAGCTTAGCATTACACGTGCCATCTCTTGAAGTGTGCGATTTTTCCTTTCCGCTACTCCATTTTGTTGTGGAGTTTTGGGGGCTGAATACTCATGAGTAATCCCCTTTGAATCGCAATATTTGGAAAAAGAAGAATTTTCATACTCGGTGCCATGATCCGAACGAATCTTAATAACTTTTAAGTCATATAGATTCCGGACCTTTTTGTACCAAGTTTTAAAAGCTTCAAAAGTTTCAGACTTTTCTCTCAAGAAAATAATCCAAGTATACCGAGAGAAATCATCAACACACACAAAAGAATATTTCTTTCTCCCTAGACTCTCCACTTCAATTGGACCCATAAGATCCGTATGAATGAACTCAAGACAACGTTTTGAGGAACGTTGTTGAAGTTTTGGGTGGGACACTCTAGTTTGTTTCTCCTTTTGGCATGGACCACACACACCCACATTCTTTGTGTTAATCTTTGGTAATCCTCTAACGGCATCATGTTTGATTATATCATGAATTTTATGAAAACTAGCATGTCCTAGTTTTTGATGCCAAAGAGAACTATCATTAACACTTGAGGTATGGCATGAAACAACTTCACCATACATGTAACAATTATCCGAGGATCTAGTACTGCAAGAATACATTTGTTAGTACCATCAAATACTTCACATGAGTTTTTGTCAAATTTGATATGCAAATCATCATCACATAATTGACTTATACCGATGAGATTTGCTTTAAGACCTTCCACATGAAGAACATTTTTAAGCCTTGGCAATCCCTCAACATCAAGATTGCCTCTACCAACAATTCTTCCTTTTGCACCACCCCATAGGTCACACTTCCACCATTGAAGCTAGAGTATTCGGACAAGTATTCATCTGTCCCTGTCATATGACGAGAACATCCACTATCAAAAACCATGAGCCAAGACATTGGTTTTAAAGGAAGTGTATGTAACATTGCACGTTACATCGCCTTTCTTGACCCATATTTTTCGAATTTCGTGGATGTCTGATTCAAATGTGGAAACATTTTCCACGACATTCGTCCGAGCATTTCGGTGACAATTTTTTGCCAAATCGCCTTCATTTTGTAACAATAAGGTCTAATATGACCTGAAACATTACGTAATGGCAAATATACGACGTTTCCAGTGTCTAGACCTTTTCTGTTAGCCATTTTGTTTTGATTAACATGTTCACCATTCATTCTTTCCTTGACAAAAGCAACGGTTTGAATCCTAGTCCAGCAGTGTCTTCTTGACCATAAGTCAGAAGTTCATCAAGTTTAACCTTGCCTTTGTTCAGCTTGGACATGGTTTCATTTGCTTTTTCAAGGTTAATTTTGGCTTTTTCAAAATCCACATCCTTTTTGGTGAGCATGACTTCCAGTCTAGCTATGGAAGCTTTCTGAACTTCATTCTCCTTTGAGAGCAACTCATTTGAAGTTTTCTGAACTTCAAGTTCTTTTGAAAGATATTCATTTTCCTCAGTGAGAAGATTTAACTTTTCTTCCTTCTTTACCCAATCTTCATAAAGTGCCTTATAATCCTCTAATAAATCCAGATTTTCGAATCGAATCGGACTCATTGTGAACATGATTGTCATCAACTATGGAAGAGTTGAGACAATTCGGTTCGGAATGAATCTTTTAACGTATGTGATCACGCTTGGAGCCACATTTAAGGCAACACCTTTAGATACACCATGAGGATTTATTTGTAACACTTTTTGGGTTTCAAAAAGCGTTTAGTGCGGTTTCCTCTTCGGATTGATCATCATCGCTGTCACTTAGGGTAGCTGCCAAACTTTTTCCCTTTTTCTTTGTAGTATTAATACATTCGGCAGCATAGTGACCATAACCAAAACATTCTCTGCATTGAACAGTTTCTTCCTTTTTTGATTTATATTTTGAAGGAAGTTTAGGAGTAAACTTGTCTTTGGAATTATCGAATTATCGAACTTTTTTCGAAGAAAATTTTCTTGGAGCAAATTTTGGAGCGACATTTGTTTTTTGATACTTTTGATAGTTTTGTCCTTTGGTCAAAATGTTGTTAAACTTTTTGACCAACATAGCACGAGATTCTTCTCCAAAATCTGCCTTTCCAAGATCATTTGTAAATTTAAGTAATTCCTCCGACAAGTCAGATTGATTTTGTGCAACAGGCAAAGCAATACTTTTAGCATTTTTATTTTGCTTTTTGTTCTGCAAAGAAAGATTTAACTCAAAGGTTTGAAGAATACCAGAAAGTTTATCTAAACTCATTCTTCCAGTGTCATGAGCTTCTTCTATAGCGAGATTTTTATATTGAAACGTTCGGAAGAGATCTCATCATTTTGCTAACAAGTCTTGCATTGGAAATAGGTTCTCCCAAGGCTAGAGACTCATTAGACAAATCTACCAACTTGTCATAGTAGGATGAAATGTCATCATCTTCTTCCATTTTTAAATATTCAAAACGAGTTGTAAGTAAACGTAGCTTGGTTAAACGAACGCTATCGGGTCCCTCACAATGAGCTTGGAGGGCTTCCCATACTTCTTTGGCTGATTCAAAATGAACAATTATTTTGAAAATGTTTGGTTCCACACAGCCGTAGATAGCATTAATAGCTTTTGAATTAAAATTTGCTACGCTTCTTTCTTCGGTCGTCCAACTAGCTTCTGAGGTAATTTTATAATCTCCATCGATGTCAATTACTCTAGGTGGAGTCCACCTGTAACCACAGAGCCATGTTCTTTCATCAAGAGACTTGAGGTACATGCGCATCTTGGGTTTCCAAGTAGAGTAATTAGACCCATCGAGGACAGGAGGACGTTGAGTACCATACTGAGTATCCGACATAGCTACAACCAGGAACCTCACTTAGTTATGTCAAGTGTAGGCTCTGATACCAAATGAAAGTTTTATAGCTATGTAACTCAGAAAAACAATGCTGGAATATAGTAAATGTTATCAAAGATGTGATAACATCTACCGTAACATCCAGTAAATATCGCAGCGGAATTAAAAAAACAGTAAATAACAAATTGTTGTATCCTTTGTCTACAAGTATAAATACTTGTAGACGTGCCAATATGGCAAAATCCTTTCACTAGAAAATATAGAACCGATTACAAAGAAAACAACTAGCGAAACTTTAACAAAAAATCCCAACAAAGAAAGTAGACAAAAGAGACTACAAACTCATGCTTTGGAAATACAATCTGTCTAATAAACACCGACATCCATCGTGGTAAGAAACTTCAACACGCTTTAAAACTTGAACGAGATGTGTTGAAAGATGTGTCTGTATTTCTGCTCACATTCAACACACGACAGCAGTGTATTAGAACCTTTTCTATCTCAAATCTCTCTCCAAAAGCCTGCTGAATGAAGAAGACACCATCTTCTTAAATAGGCTCCAGGGCTACACGAAAATACTTAGAAGGCAATGTTAATGATAGAAAGACAATTTACTATATTTACATCAATCAAAAACCTTGATTGAATCAATTAAAAAGTCAAAGATTATTTACCAAAAATACATCAATCAAGCAAGAATAAACAGATTTTAAGAAAGGCAAAAACAATCTCAAATCTAACTAATTTAGAGAATCTCAAAAACTATTCTTGGAAAGCATATTCCAACAAAAGTACTGAGCTGCGCTTGTATGCGCTCTATAGCTTCACTTTTACCTTCGTATTCCATATGTTTACTCTTTAGATTACATAAGGATTAGTAAATTTTATAAATTTTGGTCAAATCTTAATTAAGTTGACCAAAAAAGTTAAACTTTTGACTATCTTTTTTGAGGAGGGAGTATTTTATATTAATCTGCTCTGAGATTGGAATCTCTTGTTTCTTTGTGGCAATGCAACAGTTATATTCCTTGGCTGGACCAGATGCAACTGAAGAAATCAAGTCTACAGCAGCAATAACCAATTGGTTACCTGGATCCAAAGGACTTCAAAACTTTCTTCCATCGGGAGTTCGTCCAAATCTAAACAAGCTAGCACTTGCCGGCCACAGTCGCGGAGGCAAAGCCGCATTTGCCCTTGCTCTTAAGAGAGTTGACACACAGCTGCATTTAAAATTTTCAGCCTTAATCGGCATTGATCCAGTCGATGGCATGGACAAAGGCAAACAAACGCCTCCACCGGTACTCACATACGTTCCTCATTCGTTTGATCTTGGAATGCCAGTCATGGTTATTGGTTCAGGCTTGGGTGAAATTAGAAAAAACGTGTTGTTTCCTGCTTGTGCCCCTAATGGAGTCAATCATAAGGACTTTTACAACGAATGTTGTAAGCCGGCATTCCATTTTGTGGCCAAGGATTATGGGCATGTTGACATGCTTGACGATGAGACTAAAGGGGTTCGAGGGAAGGCTAGCTATTGTTTGTGTAAAAAGGGCAAGTCTAGAGAACCGATGAGGAGGTTTGTTGGAGGGGTTGTGGTTGCTTTTGCGCAAGCTTATTTGGAAGGGGATTCAAGTGATCTAATGGCTATAGTCGATCGGCCTGAGATAAGCCCGGTGGTGTTAGAAGAAGTTGAGTTTCTTAGGTGAAAGTCTGAACTCGGGATCATCATCGATCCAAAAGTTATGTGATAGTAGTTTCGAATCTCATTTAGATAGAAAGATAGGTATTTTGTGCACTTATTCGAAGATTAAGAGTTTGTATAAGTTAAGATAATGACTACAAATGTTTTATCCCATGTTGTAACAGGATTCTCATTAATGTAAGGTATAATTGTGGCTGTCAATCGGACAAATTAGAAGTTGCCTAAACTGTTAGAGGTTCAAAATCTTAATCAACTAACTCAAGTTTCTTTAGGACTGCTGTTTCTTTCACCATGTTCTAGACTTTTGATCATTCCTTTCTTTTTTACCTAGAAGCAAAGAGAAGGTAAAATTACTAAGATTGAAATTATCTTCCTAGAAAAATAAATAAAGAAATAAAGAGAAATACTTAAACGACACCCTATAATTCTCAAAGTCATGGTTAAAACCATGTTACACTGTATATATAAGAACAGGGGTGGATCGAGCCTTAGCCTGTTCATGCTCAGATAGTGATGACTAGGATCGGGTTCGGGTAGGATTTAGTATTTACCAAATTCGCTCCTAATATAGACTCATTCAAACCCGAATGAGCTATTACTTGTTAGACATAAAATCTTACCCTTGCCCAAGCCTAAGCCAAGTGACCCAAATCCTTTCTTGTTAAGTCCAAACAAAATAAACTCAAATTAAATTAACATCCAACCCATTTTTTCTTTAAAAAAAGAAAAAGAAACAAAAAATATAATTAAAAATTAGGAAAAAAAGATGTTACAATAAAATTTCATCACTTTCCTAAGTAAATAAAAAAAATAAATCCATCACAGTCCATTTAAGTTTAATTTTAAAAATGCTAGAAGAGAGTGAAATGAAGAGTCAAACTCGGGCTTAAAGAGAAACGAAATACAAAAATCAAAAAGCAAAACTTCAAAAATAATATTAAAAGTACGGGTAATACATTAGAACAATTATGTATACATGTGAATTGGGTTGGGTCGATTTTTGGGACAATTTGGGGGGGTTAAACCCGACCTCGACCCAACATGGCAGGTTTTAAAATGTCTTACCAAACCCCCAATTAGGGGTTCGGACTTGCCGTATTCAATTTTTTTGCCATCTCTAAGCTCAGATTTGGGGGAAAAAAAAATATTTTCGTTTTCAAAATTTAAGTTTCAAATGAAAATAGTTGAGGGGTCAAAATGAAAATGATCTGTTCTTTAGTTGCGCCGGCGGTCACTTGCGCGCGCGCAGTGTGACAGAGAAAGAATGTGCCTCGACTAACTGGAGAAGAGAAACTTACGGTTACAGCAGCAGCGCTGCAGATTGCAGCAGCCAGCAAGCGACGGAAGAAGCCAGAAGGACTGCTGGACTGGAGGAGAGTCTCCTCCGACGACGAGTCAACATCGAAGGCCAAAGGATTGAAGATTTGAAGGAGCGGGACTGCTGGAGCCTTCGCCCTCCGGCCCTCCTACCTGGCCCTCCTCCAACGACGACTGCCGGAGCCGGACTGTGGACTGCTTCTTCAATCTTCTCAAAAATCTCCCAATTTTCGTCGATTTCGGTAAGTAACACTCATTTTCTTGAATCTTTTCCCTCTTTATTTTATCTAAAATTAGGGCATTTTATTTGGGGTTAAAATTAGGGCTTTTTTTTGTATGATTTGTTAGAGTTTGCTAAATGCTACTTTCAGACTTTGATGCTCATCTATGTTTGAAAATTGAAAATGAATTGGTGGATTTGTTTTATTGTTTAGTTTGAGTGTTGAGCTACTTTTACTTTACTTGTGTAGTAGTGATTTATAAGTTTTTTATGTAATAGTTAAAATTTGTGACCCCAATGAAAAAAATTTCTGGATCCGCCTCTGATAACAATGTTGATTAATCGGTTGATAAAATTATATCTATTGGTATCCCTAAATTTGGATTTGTCCCTAATTGGGGTTGATTTCAAATTGGTGTGCTAACTTGGTTCATTCATTCATTTCAATGTGATATTTTACACTCCCTCCATCCGAAGGGCATCACTGTTTCAATGTGCACTTGCAATTCTTTAGCGTACACACCAAGGAAATTCATTTATATATACTACTCAAATAGTCTAAAAATGAACTTTCTTAATTTTTGCAAAAAACAAAAGAGGGACACTCAATTAGGGACTGAAGGAGTATATCGAACATTGTACTCTATTGCTTATGCAATCTATTCTCTATTTTAAGATATTGTTCTATTGTTTATGTTATATTGTATTATATTTTTTGTTTTCACAATTCTTAGTAGGCTCACATTGGCCAAAAATCCAGGCTCCACCTTCCATGAAAACCATGATTAATTACACAATTTGGTATTATGATTTGTTTTAGCTAGGGAAACACTTTAGTTTATAGGGTTGAAGCAAAAAATGTCAATGCAAGAATTTTCCCTTCAAAACATCCTGAAGTGTTGAAGTGTTTGGTGGAGCACTCTTGGATGCATTTCTATTACAAAAATATAATTGGGATTAAACACATGTCAAGTTATGTAAATATTATGAAATTGGCACAAAACACAATAGAAGAAGAAGAATAGCCGATGGAACTCTTAAAAACATCTTCATGTTACCTTGATCCCAAAGCCCAGGCCAAACCCACCCCCTCGCTGTACGCCCGGCACAGTTCCCCACCCCAACTCTTCCGCTCCCTCACACGCGCACATCTCTTCAGTAACAGCATCACCTCGGCCTCCCACAAATTTCTGTCCTCTGGTATTTCTAATTTTTATGTTGTTACACTACTGTTACTGCAGAACTTTGCTTCCAGCTTTTTAAGTGTAGAATAAAAATCCCCAACTCTGCATTTGCTAGGGTTTCGATAGGCTGGCAATTTTCGCCCCCCGCCGGTCCCTCCTCCAAACAGCCACTACTTTCGAAAGCGCCCATGCGTACTGCAAGGTGTGTAAGTTGTTTAATTTTTCCTTTTTCTCTTCCCTTCTTCTCTTCCTTCATTTTATTTCCTTGCACGGAAAATGAATGGTCTTCTATACCTTTGGAGTCAGATTGAGGAGATTTTGAAGCCATATTTTGGTAAGAAATCGACATCGTTATAGTTAAATGTGATTGGCATTGAAGACACTGGTTTTCGCAGGTGGTGTTAAAAATGATCTTAATCATTGCTGCCATAAGATTATTAAATCGCGGTATCTTAATTTTCACATAAAATATTAATAGACTTGGATTTAGCTTGATTCAAAAAAGCAGGCCCTGTAGAATCTGACCATATCTCTCTTATACTTGACGGAAATCTAGTTGATTGCGTTGTTATTGGGGGAACGCCTACAAAAGTCAGCTCTTTTTTCTTTCTCAAACGGAAGGCTCAGTGGAAATGGATTTCATCAAACTGATCTGTATGCTTGCCTTGGCTAGTAGCTCTTAAGTAGGGCTGATTGCCTGTTAAAACCCTATCCATACCCTCCCAGCCCGCCCAATTGCTAGGCCTATGTTTCAAGACTGTTCTTGCTTAATTTAGTCTTGTTTTTTCATTTCCATTTTCCTTCTTTGATGGTTTATTTGATTTTATGAGGGTAAAAAATGGTGAAAGAGAAGAATCCCCATGTTTCATTTCCTTTATCAATGGAAAACTGGGATAAGTAGGAGTAGGCAATAATGAGATACAATTAGCTTTACATATCATTTTTTGTTATTTTATTGTACTGAATAATACTATATGGTTACAAAACTTTTGTTGCCATAGCGTTTCCAAATACAGGTAATTGGCCAAAAACTGAGTGAACTGAAGAGTATGCAACCCATCACTTTATTTGGTGAACTTTTAATAGCCAATTTTTGTTATGGATATTATTACTCATTACAATATTTGTGTTGATTATTGTCATAATTTTGGTCCCCAAGTAGTAGTGTCTCTTAACGAGTGTTTTATAAAGTGATAAAGTTTCCAGCTTTAGAATTAAACACTGAATCCTTGTGAGGTAAGTTTCTTCTAAAGGAAAATCAAAAATGAAAGAAACAAAAATATTCAAATATGGGTTCTTCATGCATAGTAGTAGTTGACTAGTAGTTACTGTAATTAGGAATATATGTTGATACCTATTATTTGTGCCAATTTTAAGTGTTTCATTAGTTTGGGAGCTAAAGCCATACTTCTTTCACTATCCTGTGAAAATATAAATGAAGTTGCAAATTATGCAATTATGTTATTAATCTATAAAGATTAGGATAATTGATGTTCTTTTGCTGTAGTAACTTGCTTATCCCTTATTTGGACTTCTGGTTGGAATTTGACCTAATTGTGGGTGTTTGCTCTGCGATAATTTCTTTGCAGTTAATCTGACTCAAAACATCTTATTCTCTGGTGATGAAGATGTACGTAACTATCATCCTGTTGTGTGATCGCTTTGTTCACTATTACTATTTGGCGCTAGGTTTAGTAGCATATTTCTTATTTGAGCAAATAATTTACTCGGTTTGAACATTGTGCAGACTCAAAGCCAATGCTGGTGCACTCTCTAATTTTGAAGTCTTTGAATTTCTACAATCTAGAAAAGCTGGAAAAGATCCCACACGGGTCATTGCTCCCGTAGCCCCTTCAGAATTCAAGGTTGTACTCAATATCATTGGTTTCTTTTTATTATAGTACTCCCTCCGTTCCAAGCAAAGAGTCCACTATACTATTTTGGGATCTTTCACTTAAAGAGTCTACTTTCAAAAAATTATGCATACAATTTTAATAATATTTCATCTTTACCCCCCACTTGTGTTGTAATCATCTTAGTTGTGCTTAAGTATTTTTGTAATTATGATCAAATCCAATGACACTAATATATCCCTTAATAATTAGACTTTTCAAACGTGGACGTTTGGGGTGAAACGGAGGGAGTATATGCTAATGTTTGTGTGACGGGTTTGGTTTCCTTTATTCTTTTTAGGTTTATGATTATTTGGAGCAATCTGCTTCTAGCAGGCAAACAAGAGAGAGCATCAATGAGTTTGTGGAGAAGAGTAAAAAGTACAACCTTGCAAAAGCTGAGATACTAAACATAATCAACATTACACCAATTTCTGTGGTGGAAATCGACCCGGTATGTCAGTATTTCTACTAGAATATCAGTCGTGTCGAATGTACTTAAACCACTATATGCGCTTTTTTATATACTAGTTTGACCTCATTCCCGTTACTGTGCTGACGTGTTGGACATTGCAAACATAGCCACATAGCATTGATACCAAGTCAACAATACTGGAGTTAACTAGAGCCAACAAATTGAGATGCTATGAGAACCGTATTTAACACTCAAAGCTGAAGGTGCTATTATTTTCAGACATGATGTGATGCTAATAAACTTTTACGCTATTGACTATTGACATGCTAGTAAAACATGACATGCTAATAAACTTTTATGCCAATAACCAGCTTAGCAAGTAAGAGTTGGACGAGAAGGAATAGATGAGAGTCATGATCATTGGTTTAGGGTATATACTGAGTTGTGTGTAGCAAGTGAGAATCAGACGACAAGAATGGGTGAGAATCAGATGAGACGGAATAGGTGATTCCACTGACTATACATTTCTCGCATTTAGTAGACTAAACTAGTTGGAATGGTGGTTAAAACTCTTAAGACACCAATGGCTATTGTTTTCCGGGAATAGGGAACTCGCTTTTGTGTTCCTGGAGAGGGAATGGTGATCCTGCCCAAAACCATTCCTTCATAGTGGTTTTTTGGGGATGAAAAGCCTTACCCATATATAAAATTTAATATTAGAAAAACCTGCACCAAATTGGTGTCCTGAAACTGGATTCCATGATCTTAAAGATGTACCTTAATGATGAAACATCCAATAACAATAGGGCTTTATGCAAATAAACATATTCAGTATTAACAGTTTATGATCCAACCAAAGAAGGATCCTTACTTTAGAAAATGTTAGTATACATCTTTAATGTTAATGTAGTTCAAGAAAAAGTGAAAAGTACAACATATAGAGTAACCTAAAAGAACACTAGGAACATTGTCATCTCCATCATTCTTTAAAATCTGAACCTGAAATGTTAACTTCTTCACTAAGAAAATAAAGAAAATATTCAAATAAATTAAAAACTAAACAGAATTGGGGGGCCTTTGCTGCTTCCCCTATCATTGTATGAACCGCAGGACGAAGGAGTTCGTCTTTTGAGGAAGTCCTGCCCCGAGTGAAGGAGAACACCATAGAGCAGATCACTCCCACATATCATGACCAATTTTGAACTAGTTCTTTGCATTAGAGTAGGCCAATCCAGAACTGACCATTCCCAGTTTTTTTTTTTTTTTGCATTTGTTTTTTCTTTGAATGGCCTGAACATTCCAGACTTAACAGTCTTAAGTTGATCTAGGATAGCAGGCAAAGTTTAATTTGAAAAAAATTTATGCAAGAACCAGTTTTTTAAAGAATTTTAGCAAGAATTAGCTCTCTCCAATCTATATAGAGCTTTGTAATTATCATGGATATGTGATGGAACCAGTTGAAGATATCCAATATTTGTACGCAACTCAGCTAACTTAAAACATACAGCTTTGTAATTATCAAGGATATGTGATAGAACCAGTTAAAGGTAATCAAAATTGGATGCGACTCAGATAACTTAAAACATACACATGGACATTGATTGACATATATCTCTCTGATTCCATCTTTGTTTACTTTTGAAGAATCAGTACCATATATACAACTTGAAAGAAGTTATTCAAGGCCCAAGGGCCAGCTTTTTGAAGAATTTATGCAAGAACTCTCTCTCTCTCTCTCTCTCTCTCTCACACACACACACACACAGACAGATGTATTGATTCAAAAATAGTCATTATGTGAAACAGTTATCTCAAGTTTTCTGGAAAAACATGGGGAAACTCATATACGTACAGCGAACCTTCCTTGCGCAGATTTATGATTACAACCCTTGCCCATTGTCCAAAACAAATACCAGTTTGACAAAGAATTGATATGCATATATATATATAAGACAACTATGTTTCTCACTAAAATATTTTGTCAAACAGAATATCCATGTTCAACCACGAGATCAATGACGTAGTTAAAAGAAACTCACACTAATATTAAGAATTTCTTAAGTATTTGGTATAAAAATTACTACATGAGTCTTGCAGCTATGGTTATCCTAACAGGAAAAAGGTACCAAATACAACATATAGAACTCCAAAATTTTATACACCCTCCATTCCTATTTGAGTGGCCCGTTTTTAAAAATCCTTTGTCCCTAAATGAGTGTCCCTTTATGTATGAAGTTACTGAATTCACCTCGTTATCTATTGTTATGTATCATGTGCCAATGTGCACTTGCAATTGTGTAGTGTGGATGGTAAGTCATTCATTTTAAGTACTACTCCCTCTGTCACTAAATTATTGTCTTCCTTTTCTTTTTTGTCCGTCCCAAAATAGTTGTCTTGTTTGAAAGCTTTCCTTTTTAGGATATCACTTTTACCATTTTACCCTTACTTTTTCCTCTACTTTAATTATGGGCGGCCACATATACATGAGCATTAAAGAAAATTACACATTATACAAATATTAATAATCAAGTCAATTATTTTTTCTTAATCCGTGTGCCGGGTCAAACAAGACAATAATTAAGGGACGGAGGGAGTACTAAATTGGCCTAAAAGTCAATTTCCTTAATTTTTGCAACAAAGTTAAAAAAGGATACTCAATTAGGGTCGGAGGGAGTACTAAAAATTGGGTACCGGGAATCACATGAGGCTGGTGAATTTAATGCCCAGGTCATTAGTGAGGCCTCAAAGATCAGGTTCCATATATGTGTGATGCTTAGTAAAGGGGGATAGATTACAAACCTGGATCTTGGTTTGGGCTTTGAAAAATCGAAGTTGATGACAGCCAAAAAATTTGGAAGGAAATTGTAGCCGAGGGAGTGAGGTTTAGTTCAGAAATTTGTGCAGATAATTCAACCAAACAGGGAGAACATGCATCTAGCAGAACAAAAACTCCACGGCCATCAGTTGAGAAATCTGAAATATTCATTAGTGTCATGCATTGAGATTGCAAAGATTACCGTTGACGGGCGGTCTCAAATCCACACTTCCCAATAAGTCTTCAGCTAATCTTCTCAAATCATTGGCCTCCAACCATTATAAAGTCATAGTTTTTTATGCCTTGAGAAGATTAGGTATAAATATACTCACAAATTTGTACATATATCTACACATGAATGAAGGGACAGAAGCAAACCAGAATTCACAGCTTTAGCTTTAAGAAACTGAAGGGAATGGGAAGCAGTTGGATGTCTCCCTTTCTCGGATCTGCTGGTTCATTAAAATCGTCAGTGGAGCTCATATTTGGGGAGTCAACAGGCCTGCAAACAAATGATGGTCAGCCTTTGTTTTCTTGAAGACTAATTGTATTGTGTTCTGAGGCAGAAATTAGACTTGGAAAGTGAAAGGAGGGAGCAAATCAAGCAGGAGGTGTTGCAGAAATTTTTAGGTGCTTTTCTCAGTGGTGTTGATCTGGGGAGGAAGGGAGGGAGTGCAAAGGATTTTGGAGCAAAGCGTGGCTCAAAAAGCGTCTTAGTGAGGCAGTGATACTGATGGTATTTTTTGTTATTTAAGAGATAAAGACGGCGCTTATAGTCCTCACAAACCGGCTTGAGAAGGCCAGCCAGACTCACTAGGTCATAGCTTGCTCCAGCTGATTCACTAAAAGAGGCCTTGCTCCCTTTTATTAAGGGAGATATGAAATTTCATTCTCAATTTTAAAATAA
Source organism: Platycodon grandiflorus (assembly GCA_016624345.1). Classification (NCBI taxonomy): domain Eukaryota; kingdom Viridiplantae; phylum Streptophyta; class Magnoliopsida; order Asterales; family Campanulaceae; genus Platycodon; species Platycodon grandiflorus. The sequence continues at coordinate 19,954,211 of CM028369.1, forward strand.
TTCACTAAGGAGCCGTTTGATACCCAGGATTAAGGCCGGATATGATTAATAAGCCGAATTGTCAGAACTTTGGTACGCAATAAGCGGTCTGGACTAATAGCACGAGCTATCTGGATAATGTCTTTATCCCCTCTCTAATAATACCAAGGGAGGGGTGGTATTATTAGCGCCCTCACTAATAAAAAAAATATGTGACTTAACATTCTTAATTCCGAAACTAACCTCAATATATAACTTAGGATTAGTAGCGAATGCACTAATAGTACAGGAATTAATAATACTGTTTATCACTGCCGAGCTACCAAACAAGCCCTAAAGAGTAAAGACATTCATAAGAACTTCCAGACATTCTGCTCCGGCCATAGATACATTGAAAATTTTGGCAAACGATCTGTAGATTTATGCAGCTCAGAGGCCTGCAGTTTTTTTGTTGGCATGAATTAACTTTGCCATTATGATCTGTTTAAATAATTGAGAAGGCTGCGGTCCTTCTCGGTTGAGTTTTTTCCTTCTCTGCCTAGTAATTTGCTTGATCTTTCTAAAAATCTGTTAAAGTATATCATCTAGGAATGAATCTCCTGGGCAGTAGTTAATTGGCATCATATTATTTTCTTGAAAAGTATTGGCATCATATTATTACATCTCTTTGCATGATTCAAAATCTTGCTGCTAATAATTTACTTTGCTTACAATCTTTAATGTGCCTATATATGTCCTTAGTTGCATTGCTTCCTAACTCTTACTGAGGTGGGCATGATTGTGAATTCATCTATGTTTTCCCATTTCCCAAAGATTATAGAGGATTCTGAGAATCGCATGGGAGAAAGTGTTGACGAGTTGGTGGAGTTGGTGTTACAAGTATTTCCTCCTCCTCCATCTGAAGGTGAATCAGTTGAGAAGACTCAGGAGAACGAGGAGGTTCCATTTGTGCAGCAAATTGAGGCAAGTTTACATTAACTGTATATACTAAACAGAAACTGCTTACTAGAAGAGAAGGAGAATGGTAGATGGAGAAATTTGCCAAACAAAAACAGTGGGACTTAAAACTTTTATGGTCATGATATGAACAATAATATTTTGTAACGCTAATTCTTTATGCTACAATGTGTTAGATATCATCATGGGTTTTCTTGTTTCATGAGATTCATAAGGTGGTTTCATTTACCTGTGAGGATTATAGACAGTTTAAGATAGATTAAAAGTTTTTTCAGTTTTAAGTTCAATTACAGGTTAATTCTTGTTACTAGATTTTTAAATTTCAAGAATTCTGTCACATCAGTGATGGTGGTGTTAAAGACATTCCAGCAAATAGCTATGCATTACACAAAGCAAGGGCTAGTACTGTGTCTGGATATTGTCTGCTGGAATAGATTCAAGTGGATGGATGTCTGTGCCCTTTGTCGCAGGTTTTTTGTGCTGAACCAAGTAGGGTTAGATAAGCTATGTATTTTGCTTAAGGATATTAACATTAATCAAAATAACTTAAAATATTTATTATTCAAAAGCTTCCTGCCGTCAGCCTTTGGTTTAAAAATTCGATGCCAAGGATGGCATGGATAAATGGTTTTACACAGTTGTGTTAAGTATTCGGATGAAAAAGCTGATGACGGGGTTCTTTTAATCACATTTTTGAAAGTAGATTAGTTGTTTTTGATTATGTTGAAAGTTCAATAATACTCTAGAAAAGAACGCTTGAGCAAATTACGTTGGTTTATTTCTCTCATTAACGCAACCTAGTGTTTTCACTACTTGAGTTGGCTAAGTGAATTTTGTTGTTGTAACTATATTTGTTCTAATAAGATTATTAGTTGTATTCCATGTAGCTTAAGTTGTATCTGTGTCGAGATTTGTCGGATTCTGGTTTATTCGAATCGAGCTGGGTACCAAACTGGGAGTTGGTATTTGAGCTGCTTGGTAAACTCAATTAACTAATTGAACTAAACGGATCCTTCCTAACTCGACTCGAGTAATGGAAATTAGTCGATTAGAATTGGGTTACTCGAATCGACTTGGAGTGAACTCAGTAATGGGAACGAATCAAATTAAATATTTGAGCTATAGAAATCATTCGACTTGGCCTCATTCCCGGTTCTATTTGTGATTCGTGAGTCCTTTTTAATGGTTTACACTTTATAATTTGATGGTTTTATGAGATTTTTTCCTTATCTTTTTTCTTATATTTACCTTCAATTTTTATAACACTAATAAAAATAATCACGAACAGAAAACGGAGGCCGAAAGTTTTCATGAGGTCCCCAAGGTGGAAATTTGTGCAAGAGTAATAAGCTATGATCCACAAACATTAATACTTCACTTTTCAGTTAACGACATTTTGAAAAAGCATCTAATTCAAACAAACTAAAACATTGATAAAGTATCGAGTTGAAAAGTACAATGTTAATAAAAATTTCTGGATTTACAAGATAAAATGATTCCCCATAGAAGGAGAATTATATCCCAAGGCTACCAATTTATTGGGCCTAACAGCAACAAAGATAGTCATATCAAGTATCTTTTCTTCCTAAGTGTCATCTCCTCCCTTGTTTTTATTTTTATTTTTTTTGTTTTCCAAAGTGTCCCCGGGTGGGTCTGAGAGCCCAAAACTAATCCGGGAGGACAACGAGTGTTTTTGATTTTCGCTTTTGTGTTCTCCAACTGAATCGGGAAAATGAACTATTGAAGAACCCTAATCAGTAAACGTAGGATTGCATGCAAGGGAGTGGAAAATCCCAAGTGTTATTAGGCTATTGTGACTTAAATTGGGGCATCAGTTGCATATATCTTCTTCTTTTTCTTTTGCTTATGCTTATTGTAGCAGGGTTATAGAAGATCCACATATAGGACATGAATCTACCCTAAATGATTTAGGTAAAGCGGAACCTCGTATTTGAAACAGGTTTAACCAATTTATTTAGGTAAAGCGGAACTTCGTATTTGAAGCAAGTCTAACCAATTTCTATTTCACAGCACTTATTTATCTTACTTCGATTGCTAAACTGCGCACCATCTTGCATATTTGAATATATCTTGAATCATTGTTTAGCAAAAGTCATGGTTAACTAAAAATTTGAAATGACCAGGCAAAATATTGTGTATTTTAAAAAAATTGCTAACAGTCTGAAAAAATAAACTTTAAAGGGTCGCTCAACTGACTAATACTCCCTCCGTTCTACCCAAAGAGTTCTCGTTTAAAAAATCTACTTATTAAGGGATATATTAATGTCATTGAAGTTGGTCATAATTACAAAAATACTTAAACACAACTAATATGATTACAACACAAGTGGAGGGTAAAGATGAAAGATTATGAAAATTGTAAACATAATTTTTTAAAAGTGGACTCTTTAAATGAAACGTCCCAAAATAGTATAGTGAACTATTTGCCTGAAACGAAGGGAGTATATTTCAAAAAGTATCTTGAGGTCTGCAGTTTGAACTTCATTAGAATATTTCATGAAAATTTTAATTTTCACAAATATCATGTGGTGTCATTTTCTTTTTACTGAAAAATTTATATTTTATAGAGGCTAAGAATAATATTCCTAAAAAAAACTCTAAATATATTAAGCAAAAGGATTTGGTTTTAATTGCTTGTGAACGCAGAATATTTTCTTGGGAAAGGTCCTGCTTTTAGCATTTAACATTACCTCGAAAATTAACTTTGAGTTTATCAATATTTTTTGTTAAAAGAAAAAATAAATATACTAACTTATATCAGATTTTCGTTTGAAAAATAAGAAATTAACAGTCGGCTATTCTTTTGTTGTCATAAAGTAAACTAAATAGACAATGAGAACGAAATTTAGGTTATGTTCACCTTCGTAGTTCTTTTTGTAGTTCATGATTTTTTATTTATTTTGTAATGCGTGATTATTATTTTCTCTTATCAGTTTTACATTCTTTTCTTCATCTCTTTCTTATTTTTCCATCTTATCGTTAATGAACCATAAAATAAAATAAAATAAATAAATAAAACACAGGCTACGAGAAAAAAAACTAGCAAAGCAAACCCAGAAGACAAGGTCTCGTGAAGAACAACAGGCACAGCTAAGCTGAAATCCAAGCACCACTTTGTTGTTTGTTTGTTTCAATTCCACCCTTTACTTTTCTTTTTCTTTTTTTTTTTTTTCATGTTCCAAGGGAGGTGTGAAGGGATCGAATTTGTGGCCTCACCCTTTGTTCCAGTTCTATCATGAACCACTCTTAAGGACTTTTACTTTTCTTCTCTCTCTCTCTCTCTCTCTCTCTCTCTCTCTCTCTCTATCTATCTCTCTCTCTCTCTCTCTCTGTGTGTGACATGTCAAAAGAAGACTCTTGTTTGAATTTGCGGTTTTCTTTTGTGCTTTCGGTTTACTTTAGTAGTTTATAATGAATGTGTACAAAAATTAGAAAAATATAGAAAAAAATGGAATCAACAAGAGAAAGTGAAGGAAAAAAAAACCTTCAAGTGTGCAAATAGGGTCGAAATCCTTTTTTTGTTTTTTTTTTGTTTTTAATTCGTAACCCGACCTTAGTTGACTATTAGTATTACCAGTAGTCAGATTTCTGCTCAATCTCGACCTTAGTTGACTATTATTAGTGTAAGATTTCTACTCTCAATTTTCTCTTTGGTAATTGTCTATGATGTGGTGTTACCAAACCAATCACACAACTATTTTTCGTTTCTTTCTTAGAGTTCGTTTGGTGTAGCGTTTTCGAAACGCAATGTTTTAAAAATGCAGCGTTTCTAAAACGCAGATTATTTAAAAAACGACTTTTTTTTTTATAAATGTGTTTGAGATATAATATCAAAACGCAGTTTTTTATTCGATACTGCGTTTTAAAATTTGCATTTTGGGAAAAAGCTAAGAATTCCAGAGTTTTAAAACGCAGCTGCAGTTTTTTCTACCGCAGCATTGAAACGCTAAAAGCCTGTTTGTTCGTGCGTTTTGGTCAAAACGCAGGGTTAAACATAGCTTATTCCTTAATTTAGCGTTTCAATGGTACGTTATAAAAAACAGTGTATTCAAAACGCAGCTGCGTTTTAAAACGCTGAAATTCCTAGCTTTTTCTCAAAACGCAGATTTTAAAACGCAGTAGGGAATAAAAAGATGTGTTTTGACATAATATCTCAAACGCATTTATAAAGAAAAAAGCCGCGTTTTAAATAATCTGCGTTTTAGAAACGCTGCGTTTTCAAAACACTGCGTTTTTAAAACGCTACACCAAACAGGCTCTAAGTTAAGAAATAAACTGTGTTTTAGCCAAAACGCAGGAATAAACGGGCTATTAAACGTTAAACTCATAAGACTTGTTTGGTAGTTGTACAAGGATAAGGAGTATTATTAATCATTGTGTTATTAGCGCCCTCGCTATTAATCCTCACTTATAAATCGGGGATAATTTTGGATTTAAAAATGTTAGTCACATGTTTTTTTTTAGTGAGGGGCTAATAATACCACCCTCAACCTTGGTATTATTAGTGAGGGAATGAGGACTTTATCCGGATAGCTCGTGCTATTAGTCCCGATCGCCTATTGTATACCAAACATCCGACTATTCGGCTTATTTATCTTATTCGACTTTAATCCTGATTACCAAACGACCCCGTACAATTTTAAATACACGGCGAATGAGGGTTTATGAGGTGCTCGCGGGTGGCTCACGTGGGTCGACTCGAGCTACAGGTTGAGACCAAATCAATTAGTTGGGCCCAATCCTCCTAGCAGCGCGGCACCTACATCATCACACAAGTTCCTTCTCGTTCAGTTTAAGATGAAAAATAAACCAAATCAACCACCATAACAACTCAAATCTATTCATTGAAAATTTCAAACGAGAAAAAATCAAGGTTTAATATATAATTTGGTCCCTAAACTTTAGACCTTTGCCTGATTCGGTATCCAACCTTTGATATTTTCTATTTTGGTCCCTAAACTACACTTTTGGCCTTACAGTTCGTCCCTCAAGTGACAGCCGTGAGCTTAGACTAAGGATGACAATTTCGAACTAAACCGTGGATACTCGAACTGAACTAAACCGAAGTTGACGGTTATTAACTGGTTTGACTCGATATGAGGTGGGTAACAGGGAATAACAGAATGCAAAATTAGGGAACAGTTTGGTTTTGGTAATAGCAATACCTGCCAATTCCCCGAACCGCTTATTTAGTATCAATGTTCTAAAAATACTAGGCGGGCAAAAGCAGGGTCTAGCGCCTAGAGGCCTAGTCGGGGCCTAGAAATCGAGGCATAATTATATCATAGGCCCATATCATACCTACTGCAACAATAATATATAATAAAATAGACAAAATAAATTAAAATTAATGATCACATTTAAAAATTAAAAACTAAAAATAAATTCAATACTATTTCAAAGTGGAAGGGTGATGGATAATACTTTAATAACTTGAGAGGAGAGGGGAATACTTTAATAATTTGAGGGGAACACTTAATAACTTAAATAACCCTTATCATTTTGAAAACCCTAAAGGCTAAAAGTCTAAAACAAACCTGCCTCTCACTCTTTCACAAGTCACGGCAGCCTTTCTGTCTCTCACAAGTCACAGACAGCAGCCTCTCTCTTTACTCTCACCGGCAAATCTTTCTCTCTCACTCTTTCACGCATACTCCCTCTCTCTTACCGGCGGTGCACACCGGCACACAGCTCACCGGTGTTCTCCCTCTCTCTCACTGATGACGCATCGTCTTTCACACCTAAGGTAAGCTCTCAAATTCTATCGCGCTCTCCAGCCTTCTATCTCGCTGCTTGAGACGAGAGTCACGAGAGTTTAGTCGATGAAATTGGAGACGAAGATGAAAAGAGTGAAGAAAGAGATTGATCGAGATTTTGACTTTTGAGCCCTAATCGGCTGGGCATTAGACGGTGCCTAGGACGACTAGGCGGCGATTTTTCGTGGTGGCAATTTTTTGACCAATTTGGCCCTAGTCGCGGCGTTTGGGGGGCGCCTAGCCCGATTTTTAGAATACTATTTAGTACTAATATAATTTTACCCTTATTTATTCAAGTATTTACCAAATAACTTAGGTATATCTGTTAGATTTAAAATACTAAAATTAAAACATCTTTATCAATTATGCAAATCCACCACTCAGTGCGCTTAGTCGTTCACTCCTTTTTATTATTATTTAATATTTGGTGAATTTGTGGGGTGTATAACTACTTAACTAGACTTTTTAGCTTTTACGAACATGATTATGATGAGTTTTAAATATAATTATTATCTTTTATCAAGTTTTATTAACTTGATTAAATAGTAATATGTTATTGAAAATTTCTTTTTGAGTATTTTTTCTAATCATAAAATTATTTTAAGCTAAATTGTTAGTTTGACCAATTACCCGTGGGTATTCTCTGATTAACCGTTACCCATGGGAAATGGATATGTGGGGACAAATTGATTCCCCGGTGAGAAATGTGGCGGTTATGGGGCATAAAATTGAATTAGGGAATGAGGGTGGTTTTATGTATAACTGCCCCCAAACCGCCCCATTGTCATTCCTAGTTTAGACGTTAATAATTTTTGGAAATACCTAAAATGCCCTTACTAAATGCTGAGTGTGCTTCTTAGGTGATTGATGTCCATAAAATGCAACTCGAGCAAGAATAACGGTCGTATCAAGTAATAAAGGGTACATAAGTACGAGTATCGATCCCACAGAGAATGTACGTAATTTTCACTCCAACTAAATACCGAAATTGGGCTAACTAAATAGGGCAAACTCCACAATTCATCCCTGTACTTTTTGCATTTTTTTTGTATTCATCCCTGTACCAATTTTTTTTTTAGACCATCCTTGTACCACGGACATTGAGCATGATTGGTTCTTCCGTCAAATCTCGTTAACTTTTTTCCGTTAAGTCGTCTCATGTGCCTAGCATATGCTTTTTACAAGGCGTAAAACAATCATTTCAATAAAATAAAAAAAACAAGGACCAAAAGCACGAGGGGTGAAGCTGAAAAATTGGTTCATCTTCTTCACAAAAACCGCACATGTTTTGTGATGGTTTTCAAAAAAAAATTTTCCAAAGCTTGTTTATACAAGCCTCGCCAAAACTTAATTACAACCACATCCAAGACTCCCTCTCCTCCAATTCTCTCTCCTTCTACTTCCCGTTCACAATCACCCAGATTTGATTTTTAAACAAATGGGTGTGCTATGGCGTCGTCAGTGCAGAGGGCTTGAATTTCATGTAAGTGCAGACGTCCTTTTAGTGAGATCGGAGAGGGAAGCTACTAAGGTGAAAAGACGACGGTCGTTAGGTCCAACATCGAGTGACTTATTGTTCTCGTCTTTGGCGAGGAGGCGACTGCGAGTGTCGTCGTCAAGAAGGTTGTTGTCGGAATCGTCGACGGCGGGGGCGATGTCCTCAGGCCGATACTTGGTTTTGACTCTGAATTTGGTCTTGTCATCCTCCTTTAACTTGGATTTGTTATTCTTACTCTTGGAGCCCGAATAATTTTGCTTTTGCTTTAGCTTTTGCTTTTGCTTTTGCTTTCTTCGAGGCATAGCTTCTAGCTGATAACTGGTAGGCCAAAGAAGTGGTGGTTGTGGTGGTGTTGGTGGTTGTTGCTGTTGATGTAATGGTGGTGGGAATAATAGTGGTGGAGAGATTCGATGAACACTAATTGTTGTTGGGGTTAGGCCTTTCAAAGGCCCTGTCGGAGCAATACTTGTTTTCCAAGTCCCTGTATCCTCCTCGTTACCTTTTATAGCAAGAACAGTGGCAAAGAGTTGGGAATATAGCTAACAATATGGTTTCTGTACTATATCCAAGAAAATAACTACTTTACCCTTGGGCCAAATTACGTGACATGCACATGATTCCACTTAACGGAAAAAAATAAACAAAAATGGACGGAAGGACCAAATGCGTAAAGAAATTGAGTTCAGGGACCAGATGCGCTCATAAGGGACAAATACAAAAAACTACAAAAAGTACAGGGACGAATTGTGGACTTTAGCCAACTAATTATGTTAGAACTAATTATATTAGAGCGAAAAGAAAATGAGATTAAAAATATTAAAGAGCAAAAAGAAAGCAATTAAAATTACATTACCGTGAAAGTGGTTTAACAACATCAAATCAAGAATAAAATATAAGATTATGATAATTCTAGTCTCGTCGGTGTCTAATCTAATTCTCTCTATTTTTCTTAACTCACGTTTCGGTAGTCGGACGCACATTAATAATATTCACTACGGGCTGTCGCTACGTATAGCAAACCTAGCTACCGCTCATCCTAGCTATGGGCACCATCGCAAACATAACATAGGAGAGAAATAAACGCATGTAGATCAAGCACCCAATGACTATCTACGCCCGTTTTCATCGAGCTACTTCTGTTGCGTAAACAATTATCACGATTTTTGGAACAATAGGAAGGGTTGTCGCTTCGTATCCTATCATTCTATGGCTCATTTAATGATTCAAGACTTCATTAAAAGCAGTAAACACACAATGATAATAAGCAACAACATGGGTAATAATTTAAAGAGAGAGAAATTAAATTAAAACACTATTTTTGACATAAAAAATAATCACATTCCATAAATCATTTAAGCACAATACCAATTCCACAATTTACAAGATATTCAACCCTAGAAAATTACACAATAAGTATCTCAAAATAAAGGTTGGAAGAATTAAACTCATCAATGTTGAGATCCATTGTTGAAATCACTTGCAAATGCTTCATTGGCCCTTGATTTGATGCTTCAAACCATCAAAGGTGAGAGGAGGAGAGAGATTTGGGGTTGCTGCCCCAAAAAGGGGCTTTTGCCCCGCGTGGGACTGACTCTTTTTGATTTAGGGCTGCTTTGGGATATTAAAGAAAGGCCTTTTGAGTATTGGGCCAAGCCAAAGGGTAGAATGGGAATAAAACTAAAGATTTAGGGCTAAAAGGGGAAGGAAAACGGAGCTGGGTCATGGCTAGAAGATGGGTTTATTCATAAATAGCCTAGTCAAACCCCCTAACATTTTATATTGGCCTGACTTATTCCAAAATAACTTATATAGCCTCTTTTTACTTATAAATCCGAAAATACCCTTATTTTTTTAACAACTCAATGCGTAGTTTAAACTATTCACGGAGTCGTTTAAACAATTCATGGCGTAGTTTAAACAATTCACGACGTCGTTTAAACAATTCACGGGGTCATTTAAACAATTCATAGAGTCGTTTAAACCATTCATGGGGTCGTTTAAACGATTCACGGAGTCGTTTAAATGATTCACGGAATTGTTTAAACGATTCACGGGATCGTTTAACCGATTCAAAGGGAGACGATGTGAGGACGGAGGAAGACAAAGATAGGGCTTCATAGTAGTAGATGGGAGGAAGACGGAGGAAGACTTACCAGATCCATGGCAGTAGAGCGAGACGATGTGGTCGGAGACAGAGGAAGATGACGACAATGTGGTCGGAGATGGGAGGGGGAAACGACAACGATGTGAGGAAGACGGCTGTGGTTTGAGAGAAAGTATGACTGAGTTAGGTTTTAAGGGCTTTGAGGGTATTATAGGAAGTTTGTGTTAATTTTTAGTCAAAGGTCATATAAGTTATTTTGTCGGGTCAAAAGACTATACTTGATATATACCACCTAGAAGATGGACTGCCCACTTGGAATCTCGTCGGTCAGAGGGAAATGGTCGCGGATTAGAGAAACGGAGTGGGCAGGAGTGTGAGGCGGGAAGGATTCAGGCTAGAAGGAGATGGGTAGTCCATTAGGTGGACACGCAGACTACCCACGAGGATGGAGGGTCAGATTGTGAGAGGGAATGGGTCAAGAAGGTGGACCGAGCCGAGCTCCAAGGGCCAAGACACGCGGGTTAGGAGGCTAGATCATAGGGGCGATGTGGCGCAACATGGAGCTGCCACCGAATAAATGAAATCTTTCATTAATTGCTCTGGTACCCCTGGATCTTCAGAAAGGTGAGCGTCTGTCCCTAAGTGCCCAGGCTTCGCAAATTAGTCTCTGTTAGCTCATATTTTACTTTCAGTTTAGTCCTTGATCACCGTCATTTGCCTTGGACGCTTAACGGATTTTGACGAAGTGATTTGTAACTCAACTTTAAAGCCTAAAATTCTCTCGAACTTCGTGCTAAACTACATGGATGCTTGCTTTTACCTTGAAAACCTACATTAAAACACAAATAATAATATTTTCAAGGCATAATTAACTTAAAAATAACACAAAATACAAGAAAATTTCAAGAAAAATTCGTGAAAATCTTGAGCTCAACAATGATCAAAGATGTTGAGTTGGAATTAATGTTTTTTTTTTTTTTGCTAAGCTAACTAACCTAAATAAGAAGAAAGGCTGCCTCTCTCTCTCTCTCTCTCTCTCTCTCTCTCTCTCTCTCTCTCTATATATATATATATATATATATATATATATATTTTCTTTCTTTCTCTCTCTTCTAGCTTCTCTCTCTTCTTTCTATCCTTTCCAATCAGAGTTAACAACCAAAATTGGATCAACTCATTTCCCCCACCATCTTCATCTTGCTCCTCCTCTCTCTCTTCTCTCTGTCTCTCTCTCTCTCTCCCTCTCCCTCTCTCTTGCTCTTTCTTTCTCTCTCTCTCAACATGCATGATCGCTCCCAGTAGAAAAAACACAAGTAGTTACTAGATTTCAAAAAGGGTATACTTGTGACGAGATTCCAAGACACCGGTGAGAATCCTTCGACACTCTATTCAACAGCCTTTTCTGAGGGAAGGAAGAATGGCCATTTGATCTCTAGGAAATTCAAGCGACTTTTCTAGCTTTTTTTTATTTTAGGATTTGAGTCATTCAAAGACTTTTTCTCTGTCTCGATTTGACTCTGTTCATCCATAAGAGAGGACTAATTCGACACCTCTTTCTCTTACGGCTAGTGTGAATAGAGAACAATTTGAAGATGAGGCCTTGGGCATTTATATCGAAGCCCCAGAAGTCGAGCTGCTTCATTGTCACCAATTAACTCGTCCCCATCACTGGCCTGCTCGTCCTCTTTACATGTCATCCTCTTAATAGGTATGAGTCTGATAGGCGGCTTGTTCAAGAGTATAGCAACGGACTATTTATCCTTTAGTTCACTCGGGCTAGCTAGTCTCGGAGTGGTAGTGACGCGATAAGGTTTGGAGAGAGAAGAATGACATTGATGCTAGATACCGTCATTGGAGCCCAATACTCTATTATATTACTCAATTTTGTCTCTTGTAAACCCTAAGCCAATTTTGGTGAGAATGAAATCAATGCCCTGTTTAAAATTCAGAGAAAAAAACTCCAAACAAACAAATCCATATCGTGAAGGAGGGCAAGACGATTTCGACGAATAGAAAGTGGTGTTGGTGATTTAAGGGATTTGTGACTGTCGATTTAAGGGGTTTGTAATGCAAATCAGGGCGATTTCAATATACCCCAATTTGGAGTGAGTTTTAATGGGTTTGTGATCGAAATTACTAATGGAGGTGGTGTTGGTGATTTAAGGGGTGGGTATGGTAACTTGGTTATGCCCAAAAATGTTTTGCTTTCTTTTTGTCCGCTTAAATTGGATCAACCCATTTCACCCAACACTTTCCTCACCAACTTTATCCACTCTCCCTCTCTCTCACTCTCTAAGACCTGCTTCACATTTCCAGCCCTAGCAATCTCGCCACCATGTCCCACGTCAAATTCACAATGGATGCCCGATTTTGAGACCCAAATCAGCTAGGTAATACAAATTCAAGACTTCAAATAAAATAATTTTCAATATCAAAATTACAAATCAAATTGGGGTTTAATTTTAAGGCTCCAAATTGA